>JAQIXS010001601.1:0-28526 GCA_034700785.1 Rossiulus vilnensis | reverse complement strand
CAGTTTTCCGGTATTGTTCCGTTAATCATGTCATTTCTATATAATGTTTAAAAAATTCTTGCATTAATAACTTACAATGTACATTAAGACTCGAGCTAGGTTTAAATTAAGTAAACGATTTAATTTGCTAAATTAAATTTACCTTTTAAGCTGGCCTAGTTGGAAGGAAATTAATATAAAGTGCGATATTTTACATACTCGTTGCGGCTATAAATTACAAGTGTACCCATTACCAAAATCAGCATGGCAAACAGTAATCTTATGAAAGGGATGTGTGACAACAAATATAGCGAAAACAAAACATCACTTCTAATGGACTAACTTTTAACAAGTTTATACGAAATGTAATTCATTTAGTTAATTTTTTAAAAATATAAATTGCATTAGCATGAATTAATTTAGTGACATACGTGATATACATGTACATGTATAAATCATCAAGTTTAATTGTTTTAACAATTTGCGAACTTTTAATTTAACTTCATTCAATAGTTGAATAAATATCAACGTTTAACAATTTCCGGATCGACTATTAAGTAATTTAAGTTTAATCTTGCTGCCATGTGCCTTATTTAAAGAATTATTGACGGAATGCATAATTTCAAAGCTTCGTGTTGGTTATGCTTTTAATATATCTTAATTAAAATGTATTTAATGCAGCAGAAAGGCAGTGATTCGGAAAGGCAAAAAAATATTTTAATATAGGAAGAGGGGTATGGGTGAAAAAACTATTCCGCATACAGCATTGCCTAGCATTCCTTTAAGATTGTGAGAACCGATAAAAAACACGAGTGAAAGAAGCGTTTCTACTCTCATCTCTATAGGCGACTCACATTTAAATTAAAACGCAGCCTTCATTGTCAGCGCTGAGCGTACGACCAAAAAGCAATCTTTTTAATGATATCTGCTATTAAGAGCCCAGGTATTCATTTTAGTCATTTGACGACGTTATTATTTATATTTATATGGAAGGGCTGCATAAGAAAACTAAAATGTCTTTTTTTACCTCTGCGCATTATTCATTTGGAAGGTTTTTTCTTCTTGTTATAATTTTGTAGAGAAACCATTTGGAGAAATTATACCAAAAAAATCTCGTCCTTTCTAATGATTTATCGATTTAGGTTGTGTAGAAAATGGTAAAAAAAGCGCAATCGTTAAGATTCAGAGGACCTTAATGATTTAAAAAATGAGGCCAAGCAAAATCAGATGATAACGTTAGATGTACCATGCTCTCACACGCATACGGCATACGACAGCATATCATTAGCATTAGATTACAAATAAGAATAACAGAGATAATAGTATCATCGGATAACTTGCACTGAACTTAAAAAATTTGAGAAAAATCATTTGTTCAATTTTATAACAACATCCATAACGAAAGACAAAACTGACCAAATCATCACATGTTTGTGCAATCGTTCACTTAATATTTACAGCTTCATTTGTTAGAATTTTAAAAAGAGCTTAATATGAAGTTTGAAGTTGAAAAATACGTACATGTATTTGTTTAGCAATCACATATCTTAAACTTATCTGATCCAGAACACGTTTGACTTTCTAAACATAGATAAAAAGCTACTTTTTCAATTACAGTGGAAGCTGGATTAGCCGAGGACCGGTTATCCGATATTCGGCTTAACCGAGGTGAAGCAACCTCTGATAATAATTCTGATTTACCGTGGTATCGAGCAGATAAACACGGAAAAAGGACAACAATAAGGGTAAGAGCGTTAAATGTGTATTGGACTGCTTGGAGGCCGTAACATCTGCTTAAAACCTACCTGTTAACAAGCTACATTATTTCGATTTTCATGCATTTCGTATTTATTGTGTACAAGTTTTAAAAAAACTTAAAAATAGGCATTTTGCACAGTAAGTGCAAAGTGCCTAACACTGTACATAATGGGAAGGATGGTGTCAAATTTTGTAATGCATTTCACTAAAATAGGCGTCTGTATATAGTTTAAATTACTGCATCATGCCTAATTCATGAATAAACTGGTTTCTCAAAATGCAATTTAAAACTTTCTTAAGTATATTCGTTTGAGTTTTAAGCCAAAGGTAATATATCCGGTTGAAAAATTCCCGTCAGACCGTCTTCCCTTTAGGTTTTCTAGCTCCGAAAATGTGAGCAAATGTTGGTGAAATAAATAATAAGGCGCAGCTCTCGTCAATTAATGCTATAACAAGCTCGAAGTTAGCAATATTCCCACTAATTATATGTCAATACAAAAATGTCACTCATTGAGCTTTTCCTCGTGAAAGCCCATCCTGAGTGGAGCTCTTGCATTTCTCCGGGGATTGAAGCACAATTAAGGTTGCCAACTCTCAATGGGAATAAACTAGTGGGAGATGAAATTTCTTGCTTAAAATCTGTCTTGGTGATGTTTAAACAGCACTCGAATTGTCTTGTAGGGGTTTCCTTGTTCCTCGGCAGAAAAAATCCTTATTGAACTCATTTGCAACTGAAGAGAAACTTTAGGCTGAACAAGTCTTGAGGACTGCTCGTTAAACTCACCGAAACATGAATGTAAACCTGTTCATTTTTAGAAAAATGCCAAACAGAGCGCCTCATTTCATTAAAATCCTTTGCACAACCTAAGGGCGTCGCATGAATTTTTAAGAAACTGCAATGTTGAACACCGAAGTCTAGTAGATTCTCAGAGGCAATAATAAACATCACAGACGTCTTCTGAGTTACATTTTTTTTCTGTCTTGGCCATTTTTTTGTTTATCACACGTCAATACCTGCAGCTGACGGTGCTAGAAATTCGACATATTGGAACAAAAATTATTCTGAACATCCTTTCTCATCATAGACAAAGATCATAAAACAAAGATTTCACTTTACTAACTTAATTTAATTTGGAAACGAAGTATTGTATACCCAACATCAAATTCAAAATGTCAAATTAAAGGAATTTGTACTTGTCTCTTAAACAAAATAATATAGGGCAACAGATTAGTGAGGTATCAAAGAGTTATAGCCTACATCTATATATATATAGTTTTCATTTTTAAGCTATCGAATTTAATTTTTTTTAAATTCTCAAACCTGATAACTTTTGTACTGTATAACGATACAATAGATACTATGAAGTATTGTCAACGTTGTCGGATTTGAAATATGACTTAACAAATTAGCAAACTAAATAATTGACTATCAATCTATTCTAGAATACTGTTGGTATTCTTTGGGAATATTAATACCCACTGTACAAATACGAAAGGAAGAATGAGATAACCTCTGACGTTAAGGCTTTTTTAATGAATACATGCATGCATATTTAAATCTTTGAAAGTCTTAATATAAGATGCAATTTTCCTGATGATCAGAAACCTTTAAATAAACGTAATTATAGTGGAACAGAACTTGGAATAAATTCTCAAATGTCAATGAGTAGCATCATGAAAAATGTCCCTTAGCGTATGTATCGATGTAAATTTAAGTAAGTGTATATCTGTCCGTCTCAGAATCAGGTAAGAATACCCCGCATATCCATGAAAAGGTTTGCAGCCAATCTGTCACCATTTTATCTCTCACCACCAGACGAAACCATGTTCTTTATTTGCATTAGCTCCCTGATAACTATAGGCAATCGTTAAATATAAGTGGTGTTGTATATGCTGCAACACCAAGCAGAAAATCACTTTTATCTCGCTAAACCGAGCTAGATTTCTATTGTCAAGTCCAAGAACCTCAAAAATAAAATGGTTTATTTTGCTTGGCCAAAAAATCGAGTATTGACAAGAAGAGTTTTCTAGAAGCTAATAATATGGGGCACGCAGTGTAAATACGACTGTCACATTTAACGAAGCAGGTCCTTTAAGAAATCACAGCGCATTCAACAATCTAGTGAAAAGCATGTGATCATGACGTGACTTCGCTACATGCATTTTGACAACAGTATACATGCTGGCGTCATTTTGGAGTTAACGTTTCCTCTATGAAACATTTTTCACTAAGAATTGGTTCGACAGTATGTTAGTATGTTAAAACACCATTTTTAATATCTTTTTTTCAATTGCTCGTTTAACAGCACGGTTAAAAACGAAACATTTAAAAACAAAAGCATGTATATGAACCATGATGTTAACCACGATCATTTCTGCTGGTAAAAACTACATGGAATAAACTCTCATACAACACAAAATGCGACTCCTAAATTGGCCGCATATTGGATAACATTTTTGAGCAGACAACAACCCATTTAATTTTTTTGCCCAATGATTTAAGTGGTGAAGTGGACATTAGGGTATCAGCTACCTGTATACGGATATGTCAACGTGTGACGTCAGGGTGTCGTCAGTCTCTTTCCTGCTGTTGCAACAACGACTAAAAGGCTTTCGCAGCGAGAAATAAGCTTAGACTAACGTCACTCTGGCGTCACACGTTGGCGTACCCATTCCCGTTTACTGGTAGCTGAAAATATTGTTTAATCAAGAACCGATGGGGATATTTTAGATGAAAAGAAAGTCGTGTTCATCGTAGAAGATCACAACTCAGTTTGACCGCAAAATGAACCAAATTTGTTTCGTAATACGACTGATACTTTCAAATAATTTAGCGAATTTCTAGATTTGTAGCTCTTCATATCAACTGATATCTTCGTTTGACTTACAGCGTCCTATTTAAATCTTGTATAATATAAATTCCATTTCTTGTAAAACATGAATACCAATTCAGAAGTATACAAAACGAAACAAGTACGAGCGCATTTTCAAATAGTTCAGATGCAAATGAAACCATATACACCATGTTTATGGTTTAAAAATAATCCTTTACAATTTGTGTGCGAGCAAAGGAAAACCTCACTCATACTTGTACTTGCGGAATTAAAAAATATGCTAAATATCTCGAATTTTTCAACTAACGTGGACTTTCAATAAACATCAACTATGTGTAGTGCCTTGTTTTTTTGCGAGCAAGTACAAGGGCAACTAAAAGTTTTTATTAGTTTAACTTAGATTTCAGAAGGACCCACTCCTTAGATTTCTTAATGGTGCACGTTGAAACTATAAGCAAATAGAAGAGGATTTTTTCCATGGCAAATGTTTCTCGGATAGAGTCGCATGTTTGATATATCGTATCAGGAGGAGCGCAACACCACTTGCTATTCTCAACTATCCACGTATAAAGTGAAATTATGGAGATTTAATTGTGGCGCTTGTTTCAACTTTAACAACGCCGTTCCTTTCTCGAAATAATTCTTGCCGTTTAATTATCGTAATGCGGGCTGACGATATATACTTACCCAGAGCGTTTCTTTGTCGGAGGTACGCACACGCTTGCACTAAAAACAGCCTTCATTGCATAGTTTTGCATATTCAGAACGCATGACAATACCCAAACGCTACACGAAAGCGCATAGATGATGTAGGAAGAGCGTTAAGTTGAAACGCACCCATAAATCACCGGCGAACGTACGCGATTTGCATTGCTTGTTTAGGAAATGATAGCAATTTAATGGGGGGAAATTGGTTTAAAACAACTGTGGGCACCTAATTTACAGCCTAGCCAAAAGATAGAATTATAATATATGGACCGAATCCAGAACTTAATGGTCCTATGCATGGGATGCATCACCAACTCGGTGGGGGTGAAGAGGGGTTTAAAATGCTTTCGAGAACGCATTTCAATCAAGGGGCTAATACCATGGCTTTTCGTGCAGCAATGAGCGACCATCATGACCGAGTCTGTATTTCTTACTCAAAATATCGAAGCTGACATTTTGTATACATTGGATAAAAATGATGAGTCAGGTGGTAATCAGCAAACATCGTTGAATGCGTAGGAAGCTTATCGTTCCAAGGCAGCGTTATTTCCGGAAACATTCGTAGCAATTTAGAATATTATTACATTATATATTGCGGGACATTCTCAGAATTTCCAAACTGGGAGTACATGGAAACGTGATAAACTCATCCTTACTTCGTATTACAGTATGTTACATTCAATTCAATTCAACTCAGTACCCTACTAGCAGCAAGTGTTAGGGGGGGGGGAGGAAGTGTAATCCATCAACTCAATATTATTCGGTGATTGCCACCTCAATGGGGTTTATACCAATATCATCATTGTAAAATTGAATTTCATGCAGCTTAAGGCTGTCCTTTGGAAGAGCATTCCAACGTCGAATGCCATGCAAGAAAAATGACCAATAGTACGGATCCGAATGTGCTCGGAGTAAAATAAGTGGTTTGGAATGACAGTTTCTACCACCTCGGTGGTTACGTTTAAAGACTTCCTCTACCAAATTCCAATTCCATTGTGCAGTGCATGTCTACATGTACTTGATGGACTTACTGAAAGTGCAGCACACGGCGTTTTTATTATTTAGGTACAGTATACAGAATTTACATGTATTTTTTGGTCAAGCTGAGAGTAAATGTCATGTTTTGATAATTGCTCTTGAACGTAATTGTATAAATACTGTATAAACAAAAAAACGTTAATACTAAATACAGGTGAAATCTGGCTAGAAGGTAGAAGCTTTAGAGCCGATGCACATTGCATACATGCATGTAAAGTCAATGTGTGCGATTCAGGTTACAGTGCCGAAGGTTGCAACATTGCAATATCGTAATATAATGTTAACACACTTCAGGTTTCGTTTTGTTACCTTTCTTAAATAATAATGCAAATATTTACAATGTTGCTTTGGACCTTATTTGACGTAGGTATACACTGTAGGTCAACTGACAAGCTACTGCGAATGCAGCGATTAAGCTAACCATGGCTAAACTAAGAATCTACTTTTACTACAGTAACTTTTTAAAGTAGGTATTTCAAAATACCAGAATTAGTCGAATTAATCATTTTTATTTCCCTCAGTTTATCCGAACCCAATCAAAAAGCTCTATGCGTGAAAAATTTCCAAAAATAATTATTTTCGATAAAGTTGTCCAAACAATGCTTGGACTATTTTACTAGCAAATCCACAAAATTCCATTGCGGGTTCTTCGCAGTTGAAGCGTAAATTTACGACGTTGCAAAATGCGCCGAGTGAAAAAGATAGCAGCTTTTCCCCCCAAGTAAAGGTTACACAGAAATGCCAATGCCTGTGTTTTTGTGTATTGACATTTCCTTTCGTACATGTATGTAATTAGTAATTAAGTAGGGTAAGAGGGTTATCATGATGGGGTATGCGAAAAATCTCTGGGGATGCATAAATAAGCAGATGCGAGGAATACGTCACCCGTCATGTCGTCAATTATATTGCCTCATTTGGCCTACTTGCATTTCCTCAACTTCCAAATTCCTGCATATTCGATAAGCTCTGCATGTAAAATCGATAGGCACCCGGTCAAAACCGTGTACAAACACGGGCTATTAAATGTCACCGAAAGATGATGATAGATCCAATTATGAATAAGCAAGCACGCTCATGATAAATCTTGCCAACATCGGCAAACACATGCTCCACCATCAAGTTTACATTTTCTAGAAGAACTTAAGAAAAAAACTGCAAAACCTTGCCTACGCTGTGTTCGTGTTTCATGATATTACAATAGGTAATTTAAATTGAATAAGTGAATTTCTTTAGTTGATACATGGAGTATTTTTTTGCTGGAATCTAGCTCTGCACAGTTAAGACATGTCTCACCCTTAATTGAAAAATGTCAGATGATATTTGCAAACTCAAAGAAAACTTACAAATGACTTACTGTATCTGCATGACAAAACAGCAATCGCTCACGAGACATTTTGTTCATTGATCAGTCGAAGTTATGACGTTTTCTTGCTTTCGGCTGTTAATCGCCTTTGGTGCATGCGCAGTTACCTTCTTATAAAATGCTAGTTGTTCTCATGTGCTTCCAACGTGTCGGTTTGTTAGAAACCATCAAAGTGGCAACTTCAGCCGTGTGTGGTGGCACATTTTGGAGAATGGGTCTAGCATCAACTGACAAATATTAGGCATTGTCAGATAATGTGTGGCCTGCAATCTGCCCCTTTGACCCAATACACTGAACATGTACTGTACTTCGAACATACTGTAGGTAGAAGCATTATGCATACTGTACGTTGATTTGTTAGGAAATATATTATAGAAAAATTGGACTTCGACCCGAAATTGTCAAAATGTCCTACGGCAGTTACATGTACATTCTGCTCGTTTCATTCCAATAAAATGTTAGCAAAAAAGCATATAACAGGCGCCAAAATCACTCAAATATACACGTACTGTACATGTATGCACTGTAAAATTCACCGGTTGTTTAAGTGCAAATTTGGAAACATGTTCACGTGTGCATGCTCATATGTAAATTTAGAGCTGTGCTGCTGCTCCAAGAGCTGGGTAGATGAGTCGCAAGCACCAAGAACTTTGCAGTAGTCCCTAAAGTTGATATCATTTCTCACCCGAAACCCATAAAAAGCCTCGGGAGAATTGCGCAGTTTTCGTTAAAGAAAATTTATTCCACTCTTAAATTTTAATGACGCCGTCTTTGGCTAACGGAGACGACGCTCGCCATTTTGGAAGGTTTCTCTGGCTCCCACTTATGAAAAGTAATTGCTCTACTCGCGCACTTCCGTCGACGGTACACTCTTTTGCCGAAGCGCATAACATTAGACCAAGGCTCGCATCCAATTCCGTCAATGCGCAGCTCCCAATTACGGAAACCATCGATACTCGCTCACGTTAGGTGGCGCACCCAGCAAAATTGCAACAAAACTCGTCTCCCAAACAACCCAGTATCGTAAATTCGATTTTCTTACCGGATGTCATCCACCATGGTGACTGTAAGAAATGAACACGATTTGGCGCCCCATGGTCGTTCATCATTGTTGCATCGCGCTTAGTGGATCGCAGATGGCGCCACCTATCCGCCGTAACTGCTTTAGGAGATAAATGCATCACTGCGGATTCAGAACAAAACATTTGTGACAAATGACTCTTTAGCGTGGGGATTTCAAGATGAACAGAAGAATGTTCTAGGCGCCTACATGAGGCCTGCAGGCAACTCTGAGAAGCGCCTTGTAATGAATGGCTTTTTACATAAGCCTGCTGTTGTTGGGAACACGGTGAAGATTCAAAAGCAGACCTTACATTAATAATGACATTACCAACAATCATTACTCCTTCATTACTTGTCAGCCATAGACGTTCCAAGTTAAATTCACATCATTACTGCCAATCCTTCCATTCATTTAACCTAACACGATCATTACTTTCTGTTAATGTCATGACTAATGATCGTGTACGGTCCGCTATAGCACGTAGGCCTGCAGTTTAATCGACAGTTGACCATAGGTGGCGCCAAACTTTCTGACTTCCTAACGCAGACCTAATGGCAGACTTGGATCGCTATACCGGTCAAGTCAACGTAGAGATATCAAAGCTGGTTGGTTCAGTATTTTGATATTCATAACAACACTCAGCACAGGAGAGTTAACATATTGCACCGGAAAGCACGGAGGTCGAGGGAGGTCATGCGCGATCCATAACATCACGCCTGCAAAAACGTAACCAAGAAGCAGTGCATTACGATTAGTGGGTGGGTGGTGATGCACATGTAGATTCGGTAGGGGCAGAACCCGCAATGGGGTGTGGTTTACACGTGTTTCGCGCCCAGATAACATCCAACGATCATTGACGCCACCGCAGTCGGCAGGACGAAACCGAAAGTTCACTGATATCAACGATCAAATTAAAAATATGAACTATGCTTTAAAAAAAAGGTGTGCTCGATCAATCTCCAGGGTATTTTTTTGCACCATTCTAAAGGCTGAGCCAAAAATATGCCCAGAAAAATTACGCCCCCATTTTTACTTTAAATACTATATGGTTATAATTTATAAATAAGGAGTTTACCGCTTCTTTTGCATGGTCATTCCAACCCTAATACTGAAAGTCGTACCAATGCTGTCCGACTGAAAAGTTTTATTGAAATATAACAGTTAAATAAATGTTATTTCTATTAGGAACCAAGGCTTTGTATGCTCTCTGCATGCAGCAACACTTTTGTTGACAAAATCAATATGAAACGTGGACCTTTACGAAGCGTCCTCGCACGATGATTAGGTTAGTCTGCTCTGCTTGTCCACAACATATTGCCGTTGTTGAACCGTCATTTGGAACACGATCAGACCGATCAGGCTGGAGTTACAGTCGCCTAGCAAATGCAAACTGAAAATTCCCTAGGCGCTTCCCGTCCGCCTTTTTATCCAATTGCCGGATATGACATTCTACACTGTATACCTTGTGCCATGTTTTAGATTTTCATTACTTGTCGGAAGGCCTTGTGGGAATCTAGTGTTACCTGCCCACACTTTGACCATTGGCGATGGCAAAGCCACAGGAAAGGGAAGAGGAGAACATCGTTCTCGCATACCAATGCCTACATCTGATGACCTCTGGAATGGAAATCGTATTTAGTAAACAAACCAACTCTTGTAAACCCAATTAACGGCCAAAGATGAAAACAAAACCGTTTTTTATTTCTCCAAAAAGCTTTCTAAAAATTAAGATCTTTCTGGAGGCGAAGGCATTGCGGGGTTAAATTACAACAGAAGCGAGTCAGGAAAAAATATCACTGGAGCAGAGAGATGGAGCCTGGAGATACATACTTTATCAAGGATTCTTGAGAAGTGGAGATTCGGCAGCTAAAGACGGTTTTGAAATGATTGGTCGAGTTATCATTGCAATTTTCTTTTACATTTTGTCCCGAAACGTTTTTCAAGTGTACGACAAAAGCAAAATCTTACAACATTTCGACGGAATGTCAGTGCGACAAATAAAATACAACGAATCGTTAATAACAGGCGATAAACTTTATTAGAACTCAATTTTTTCCAACTATTTTATTATAAATCCATTTTATTAGCAAACAACGGAAATTCAAAATTTTAACGCCAATTTATCGGCTAGCTAATTTTTCTTTTTAAAACTGGAAAAATCTGATAAATGCAAAGGCACATAGGGGGTTAAAGAGAGAGAGACAAGCATCAAGAATTAACATTCACAATGATTAACCTGAATAAAGTCGTACATCCGAATGCCCTTGTTTTGTTGGTGCTCTAAACACATGATTCAATCTTTTTTAAATGTTGATTTCTTTTTTTTTAATATTTCTCATTTAATTTTTATATTATTTGGTTCACTGGAAGCACTTCATTTAATGTCCGCGTTTGTGATTGCCTCAACTTGTCAAATGGTAAACATGTTTTCGACGAATGTAGGTTTTTTTTTTATAGCTAGCTAATACCTGCACAATAGATTCTAAAACTGCGTGTTTATGAGTACTATTTCGCCTTCGCTTAATTACCAAATGAGACTTGCCGGATTAAACATGTTTATGGCAGAATACACACGAAATTTAATTAAGCATTAATTGCCATGGATAAATCAACAGGTTTTAAGCATCCAAAAATATGCCGCGCGGTGGAGGAAAAACTGCTATGGTAGTAATTTAACCAATCTCGTCGAATGGAACTGACCATTGCAACGTTCCAATATCATATACATGTACATGCATTATGCAAGCTTTGGAAATAGCATGCATTGGCGATAACACCATGGACTAACACATTTTCCATCGCTAAGTGTGACCGTAGACGCAAGTGGGATGGAAGCGTAATTTATGACGAAATAATTGGCGGGTGTGGAGATGAGAAATACTGTTTTCGGAGGTGTATATCGACAGAATGCACTTTATGGCCGTTTCGTTTTGGTGTTGTACAAAATTGCAACGTTGGTGATCCCCTCCTTTTCTTCATCCATCCTCCTTTATAACCTGAACAGTCCTCTATCTATAATGGCTCCTAATAACATTTAATGGCATGCTTTAAAATCATTAAGTGATAGCACAATCATGTCTGCTGGTAATTTTCGCCATGACGCCATTTTGTATGCATTCGAGAATACCTACAGCATCTTAAACAATGGAGCAAACCGTATAACTAAGTATATAGGCGATATCAGGGGGCCTCCATGTATTACTTAGTATCGACTTGAAGCTTTTAGACCTTGTTTCTCTCTCTATCCAGCCATCATCACCGCCCTAATGACTAACGATTAACTTACGAATGGCGTTTTCCCATCATTTATCAATGAATCATCAATCCAAAGGGGAATAGGGCAGAATATATTGCAGTAGCATTAAGAAACAACTTTCAATATAATTAAAGGAGAATATTATCGCGTTTCTTGTGGACAAAATAGGGCATTAAAAATGACAATTTGAGGAAATTTTAAAAAAAAAGTTTAATTGAAAATAACATTCTCAACGTATTTTTTTAATTTGTATACTTGGATCTCACAATGGTAGATGGCACGTGTCCGTCACCCTTGAGTACGTTCGTAGAGATATTACCATAGGGGGCCTACTGCTAGTATGTTTTAGCAAATACTTTCTGGCAATAAGTACGGCTTTATTTGATGATATAATTCTAGTAATTAGCGTATTACCATAACAAATATACAAATATTATGAAACAGCAATGAAACAAAAGAAATGACAAGGCGAATACCGCAACTATTAACGACTAACCTGTCATTTATTCACACATCTCTTATTTTTTTATGCAACTGGAGATTTTTGCCTGAATTAGACCTACTGCATTCAAGGTGGCTTATTTAGGTTTGTATAACATTTCGGGTGTATCGTAACAAAACTGGTCCAAACAATACTTGGCCCATCGGATGTTTAAAAAACAAAAGAATTAGCCATGAGCCAAATGTAGGATTCTTTCATAAAATCTTGTATTTAAGACATGCAGTCGCTAGGACCGTTTCGGAATGTCGGTTCATTAATACAGATTAGTTCCACGTCAATCTAGATCCAACATAAATTGGAATTAAACATAGTTCTCGCAAGGGGTCATGTATAAATAGGCGCATGGAGCTCTCGCATACATGAAAATGCATCATTAAACAACGTATCAAAGGAATAAAGTGTATTCATATAAAATTGATCAGATTTCATGCTTCAAAAAATTAAGTCTAAAATAATTATATTTTCGCGGGCATTCATTCGTACGCCGTCTGGAGAGAAGAATTAAGCAATGTTTGCTTCAGACGTTTTCAAGTCGATTGGAAAAAAATCAAGTTTTTTTGCCGTCGTCTTCGCCAGAATTTCGTTGGAAAAACCTATCACGTAAATTCCGAAGAGGTTGATGCGGGAACGGGCTCGTTATTTTCATTGCGATACACTTCCCCATTTTCAATTCTATAAAAAGCACTAAAAACTCGGGGGAATTTGCCTGTCTTTTGGCATGTACAATTTGCAACCATGAATAATTCAGAGTGAATAAGACTTAGTGTAGTCAAGAAAATAGGGAAATTTTCGGAGACCACCAGGGAAATCAGATGGGTTGCAAATTGGTACGCAGGTACGGCTTTGTCAGCTGAGGCAGGCGCACGAAAACTTTTCCCCTATGCTGGCAAATATTTTTTCATTCCCTATCTCAATCCGAAAAATATGTAATCCATTTTTGATAGCCTAGATCCGGTTTGTTTAAACTTCAAATCAAACATAACGAGATCCCCGAAGATCGCTAATTCTTTTACGGTGTCTGAATCCCATTATTTAAAGATCTTTTTTTCCCGCAAAAATGCCTTTACGTAATGTACCTTTGCACACGGGCTTGGTTTCTCGCTTTTCGACATATACGAGTAGTTTCACGTGCGCAACATCCTCGTTGTCAATTAAAAGAGGAAGTTATTTTTCACCTTCGCAATAATTAGGCTCGAAATAATCAATTATGCAAGAAGCATAAAGCTGCTTTCGTCTCTTAATTTATTTCGATTAGCGAAAATTTCATTAAGCCTAATCGTGAACAGATGCTCTAATTGGCTCAAGCAGCTACGTCTCGTACATTATTACAATATTTTGCACGGGGCTACTTAAAACAGATGCACGTAACTGGAATTTCAGATTTCTTTGTAGGCGTTACACAAGCGTGAAACCAGGCAATTTCACGGTTATGTTTATTTCAAGAAATCAAATAAACATTTGAAATAATTGCAATATGGTTTTTGATTTTATAGTTTTAAGATATCAGAAAGGTTACACTGCATTTAATATATAACGAGTACAATCAAAATACTTATGCAGAAAAAACCAAACCCTGATTTTGACCAGTCCAATTAACGCAAATCGTGTTTTTTAGACATCACTATTAGCCTATTGCATCGAATTTGATTTCAAGCGATCCAGAGTTAACACAAAAGCCTTCCTTTTTGTAGTACTTATACATGTACAGGTTTATAGATTTAGTTTACCTTATGTTAGCCTAATGACATAGTTTATTCATTCACTGTACATGTATTTGATATTTTTCCCCGAAAACGGTATGAAGCAAGTTTTAAGCGGATAAATATTCCGTTCATTTCGACCAAAATAGTTTACTGCACTTAAAAATGTAAGAAACTCTTAGGAAGGTGTGTATAAAGGTTTGTCAGATCTTGCAATCATCACCCAGTTGTTTTCAAAAACAATGATTAGATATGCATGGACATGTTATAAAAGCATGACTTGACTAACCTACAGTAGTTCAGATACACAGACTCTGATATGGATGCATATTTTATTTGTATTTTATCGATATGTGGTAAATAGTAGGTTTGTAGGCCTGTCCTCGTATTTTGTTTACTGTTTTTACTTCCTTATATTTTGTTCATAAATATTTTATCAACGTAATAAAAGTTCAGGATGCTCATTTATTTAAGCTCGTGAACTCGGAATACAACCTCGAGTATAAAACCATATATAGGGTTCCAGTATCAAATTCCATCCATTATTTAAAGAAACTTATTAAAATGAATGGAAGTCATATAAGATCTTTCCCCCTTATACACCGAATTAATCCCATGGTACTTACATATTTTTTACTAATGAAAAAAATGCGAGCTTCTCTGAAAACGTCGAGGATTCACTCGCTACATGTTTGAACATGTCAGCGTATAAGCAAATTGACTGACTGCTTCCCATATGACTAGACCCACATCCAACTAGTTTGAGCAAAGTTTGCGAGTTGTTTAAGCTTTGAATAAATTTCGTTTTATCACGAAGGAATTGGATTCTGGAAAGATGAATAGCTAACGACGTACAGAATATAAGCTATAGTTATTGCATTTATTTACCCTTTTCTTCATCTTTTATTTAAAGTGATCACTGCCGACGTTAGTAATTGGTTTGATTTTTTTATTTATAAAAATCCCTCTTTTTACATTTTGAATAAAAGTTACTTTCTTGCATCGGGGAATTCGGCAAAGTTAACAACACTGTTTCCTTGACAACGCAGATTGCAAAAAATGTAAACTTGGTGTACACGCATGAGAAAATGTATATGGATTTACATCATATTCAGCAGGCATAAAATCACTATTAACCCATCCAATCTTACCGTGATAAAGCGCATTACATTAAAATTCGTGAATGACATGGAGGTCACACTTTATTCGTCAACCTGAGATGTACGTGAAAAAAATCAATACAGGTTTAACACCATGAATACACAGGCATGGCATACCCAATGCACTTAAGTATAACACTGTTACCTATACAACCACAGTTACCACAGATCAATCATCGATACACCTGACGCCACTCTGAATGAAATTTTAAATTTGTAAAAAGCACTAATGAGCATCAAATTATGAACTCGCATTAATTATTTATGTTAAATGTTATTTTGGAAGTATTTAAATTATATTATTTAACATATATTATTAATAATTTTGCATTTTTATTATTAATATTATTTTACGTAATGTGTCTGAGGTGACATTTTGCGACTAACCCTCGAACGCGTTTCCAGTGTTATATACAGCCAGTGGCTTATAAATGTAGGTGCATATAAAGCCAAAGTGAGAAAGTCTAAAGGAAATATTTAGACTTTTAGTGCGTGAAAGAGTCTTAAAAGTATATTTACGATACTGGTGAAAACATCATCACGATAAATCAGCCCGAACTAGTTTATATATAAGGAAAAATACATTTATATACAGAGTTTGGAAAAAAGAAGATGAAGAGGAAAAATGTAAGTTTTTATATATAACGTGGGCTACTTCGAGTACCCTATACTGGTAAAAGTTATAGGTCTGTATATTTCTTTGCGCAATATAATATATACTTAACGGGCCTTATATTGGCTCGATGCTGGTGCATGCTTTCTCAGTTCAGAATTTCGCTTTTTTTTCTGCAAATGTTATATCTGAAGTGTGCGTGAGTGTTTAATAAAAACCCAACCGTTTTATTCAGACTTGCAAAATGGACTTATAAAATCTCCAGAGTGCAATCGTTGGCATATGAAGATGAAATAACATGGGAATTTCGTTAAACGAGGGAGACCCGAAGAATATAAAGCTGCTGAACGACAGAGTTCAAAAGCATATATATGCTAAAGCTTGTTTTCATTTTTGCAGTGGAAAAGACGCGTGCAAAAATACTGCCAATCTTCTCTTCTTAATTTAAGAAAAATGGAAACTTATATTTAAAAAATAGGCATTCATTTTACATAAAAAGGTCGGTAAATCGCAATGCATAAACTACAATGAGTACAGTCTCTCAAAATGAAATTTTTCATGGACGTCCAAATTTGACCGGTTTAAACATTGTTTAAAGAAGAAACCTAAGGTAAAGCTCGTAAGTATGGATACAAAGATTGGTTTGTTGAAAATAAATACCATTCGTCTACATCCACCTTTCAACAACAAGATTTTCTACATTTTTACTGACTAGTCCATTGAAGAGCAGTCGTACATCCTTCAATGATGGCATTGTTTGCCTCGCTTTTAAAATGCTATCGCAATTAGTTGCTCTCATTAAGGGAACGACAAGCACTTGAGAATTAATGAAGTGAAAAAGCGGAGGGAAACTACAATTTGCTGGAAATTATGCATTTTTTGTTTTCATATCATCGCCTTAGATACGAACCAAGGTACATGTATGCAATTTGTTTATACTCTTTGATGAGCCATCTACTGTCACAAGTAATTTATGGATATCAGCAACAAATGTTATGCCAAATGACGTTGTAGTGAGTAAAAACTGATAGAAAATGCATATTGCTCTTTTAGTATCATGTTAGCCAATATGGATTAGTTTAATTGAAGGGGGGAAACGACAACCATAAGCCAAATAAACCAACCTGACATACTAAACCAATGCAATGGTTTAAGTATCTGAACGTAAATTGCAAACATTTTTAAATACATTTTTTTAAATGTTTTTTACCGAAATGTTTCGAAGATCAACAACGAAAATCTAGTACAAAAATCGAAATAGAAAATGTTCCTGACATGTTAACCCTACAGTTATATGTATGTAGATGCAATGTCATTTTTGGTGAGAAATTACAGTGTAAGTCTGCTAAGATTTACAATTTTATTCAGCGGGTTTTTTTTCACCGTCAGTGTTATTATTATTTGTTTAGTTGCTCGTTTTGGACTATTTTTACCACATTTGTATTGATATCAATTTTTTTATATGAATTAAACTGACCATAGACCATAAACCAACATCTTGCTAAACAGGTAAACGCCAAGTAAAGAGGTTTCTCATCAATTTCTTTTTAGATATTCCCCGTGGAACCCTGTGCCGCGCTCCAATATCACTCCCCAGTGGCTTTAAGGTTAACCCCCTTTTTCTTTACCAGAGTAGAAACCGTTTGCATTTGCAAAACTGCAGGAGAGATGGATATCAACTCTCTACGGCAAACAGGCAATTTTTCTTGCTGTCTGTTTATTTCCTCTTTCTTCCACTTATATTTTAGACCTAATCATATTACCAAGTAACATGATCCCCAATTACAGTCAGTTAATGCCTCGACAACATTTTGGGCTATCATGAGCGAGCACACAGACAGACAATAAGCACGTGGCTTCTTCGGATAAATCCATCATACAGGCTTTGACCTATTGCAATAAATGAAACATTAATGATTAAATATGTTTTTGATAATATCCGATTCAGAACCATCATAAAAACAAATCCCCTGGCATTCCAAGGTTTACCCAAAAATACAGTAGAAATTTCCCTTGACCATTGTGCCCCCAAAATGCTTAAACAATGACGGAACAAATCCATGTAGATATAGTCAGTTACCTTTTAGAAGAATTGCCGGGAAATAATATATGCTGTATACATTTTAGCAACATTTTGACTTATTTTACAGTTTAACACAAAGATCAAGAACGTTGCAGACTGCCTAATATACATGTATGTAGTTATGGAGTAACAAAAGTAAGATAGTATAGTCCTCGTGCAAGAATTTCTTGGAGACATTTCCATTGCATCCCGAATTTTCTGACTTGTTCAATTTCTTCTGCTCAATTACAACATCAAGGCAGATTAAAGATAGGCTGACTATTATCTTTCCAAAACGATCCTTTTATTTGATGCACTGACATCTGCTAGCATATGTCACTGGGATGCAGGAGACTGAATTGGCAACTCTGAAATGATTGTGTCCTCTAGCAAACTGCTAAGCAACAGAGGAACGCAGTTGTACAAATCTAATATAGAGATTCAACAATATTTGAAGACAAAAACGAATAATGTCAAATACTATCAGAGTTCGTTGGACATTTTCGGGAAAATGTGCCTGAAGCATCCTTGGACAAGCATTGAATTCATTTCGTGGAAGGGTTTAGAACGAAAAACAAAGCTAATATTGGTTGACCCACGTGAACTGGCATGTTCGTTTGGTAGGGTTTCATCAGAAGAAGCATACAGTACGCGTTCGTACCTGTTTCTGGTCACTCATGTGAAGATTTGTTATTATTTGATCAATGATGTGGAATGTCCAGGGATAAACAAGTCGTGTGAAAGTATGTCGCTTCAGGGTATCACTTTTAAGGTAGCTGGATAGAACATTTGTTGCGTACGTTGTGAATTGAAATTCGGAGACTAAAACGCCGCTGGTTGTCCCACAAAAATAAAAAAGCGGTACTTTAGCTTGAGATGTAAACACAATTGGGATAAAACGCTGGATCAGAGACTCATAAATTGCAATTCCTGGAGGAATGATTTGCATTGAACCACTTACAGTTAACTGTCGCCCCATACTTAAAAAAAAAAATTGCAGTATCCAAATATCTCTACCCCGGCATGCAAGTGCTTTGAGTTCACTCAGTTGTAGATAATTTCAAAATAATTTCTGAGTAACTGTTAAACTCTACGGGTAGCCGAGCCAAAACTAAATTTATAGAAGTGAGCATAGAAATTACGTATGGATATCTTTTAAAATATTAAAGCAAACGTCATACATGTATTTTACTAATAATTTTAATTTCATTTTAACAACAATTTCTGCGTGTTAAATCGAATTTATCTTGTTAAGATATACTATACCATTAAAAAATTTAAGCTTGAAAAATATTGTACACTTTGAGTTGGAAAACATATACAAATACAATATAATTCTCCTTAAGATATAGGAGTGAACGCAATGAAAAATATAAAAAAATCCATTGCCATCATAATTTGCAATATACTCAGTATGTTTTGCGCTATGCCTCATGAACTGATCCGGATTAAGTAATTTCTGCAAAGCGCACAAAGGCAAAGCTTGAATTATGTCAGTTTCTTGAAACTAGAGAATTGGTAAAATCCATATTTATTTATTTCTGGAAATCTTAGGATTAATTCGGGCCACTAGCAGACAAATCCCCCTTCCTCGTGCTGCTGAGAGACCTTTTCATGTTGGCCCCTTTCTAATCGTGTCATTAAAGTGGCGTCGATGTGATGATTGTTCGTATGATTTATAGGAGATAAATTTGCAAGTGAATGCAAGAGTCTGTGTCCAATCATGCGCGATGGCATTTGGGGATTTCTGGGGAGACTTTCAGTATCCACTTAAGAAAACGTTGAGCGTGAAAATAAAAGACTACTTCGTAGGGGAGACGCACGTACTGCAGTTGTGCTGCCTGCTACTCTTACAGACGATGTATTAATGAGTGCTTCTGCGGTTGGCAATGGATGTGGGAGCCATTACTGCATGGGGAAAAGAGAAAGATGGTGGATGTCACGATGACTCATTTCAGCATAGCATTTGCATGCAAATGCGTAAGTCAGGATTGAATCAGCAAGCTTAATGGTGGTGTTGATGAAGAAGTCACACGCGCATTTAGAGATCATTTAGCAACGTCGCGCAAAGAGCCGAAGATGGTGTACTATCAACAAGAAAACCTCACCATCTTTAAAACAAAATAATATCAAGCCGCTGATTTATGCTCTAGTTTGCAGCAAAATTGTGAACTTGATAGTCTCTTGTATTCTAAATGTTATCCTAACAGAAATTAATGTATTTTAGGGTAATTTAAACATGTTAATTGACTATATGTACCTGTACTGTCAACATTAGCGCAAAATGCTTTTGCGAGCATGTATCGTATTATCAACCTGCAAACATTATGCTGCATATCTGTATATAAATATTAATACATGTAAATTATACAAACTTGTAGAAGATCAAACAAAAATGATTTCATAAAATAAAAGCTACATAAAAGCTAGTTTTCATGACATTTGTGGGTACGTAAAGCGAGAAGAAACTTGAAACTGGAGTGAAATGTTTTCCTAACTTTTCTTATAATTTCGATCACAGTTCGCTTTCGGATTAACAGATGACCTCTTTTGGTTTGTTATAAAAGGCAGGAGGCAGATCTAATGGATAGTTCAAATACGGTATGTTTGTGTAGGAAGCGCTATCTGTTTATTTATTATAGATGGATGACAGATTCTTGGCGGTCATGAGGCTCAGACATTCTGGCAGGCAAGCAGGAGAAACGAGGCACAAAATATACTTATCACATATTCAAAATGACTCTCATGGCCTGATTTTCAGAATATAATGTACATATCCAGGAACCGATAGAGGAAGTAATATAAACAGGATTCGCCGCTATAGATATACCGGTGCATGCATTTTGATATGTGATGCCAAATTCTTCACTATACAAAGCGTTTTTCAGGAATTTGATTTGGGGATTAGCAAGATGATCCATTTAAATACCGAAGAGATTGTGGGTTCATTTTTATTCTTGAAAAACCGGCAATGCAGTCTATATAATGAAGTATAATTTATTATTCATCTAGGCATTAAGTTAACTTCAACTTTGAAATAAATTAAACTTTATTTATTGTTTTTTAAACTGTATATTCAGCAGCATATTGTGACATTGCAAGTTAATTGGATGTGTAAATGTTTAATGCATTGCGTGTTACACATGTTTTAATATATTCAACTGAGAACTTTTAATATCGGCAAAACGCTTACAGTACATGTATAAGTTCCTTTATTTTACGGAGCTGTGAACAAATCCATTCCATTTTTTTTTTCTCTAAAAATAAACATAGGCGAGACTTCCAAATTAGCAGTTAATGCAGAAGTCTCGCCTCCATTTAGCTTACTACTGACAATTTACGCGATGTCTCCCCTTAATTTCTGTACATATACCAATACCAAGCCCGAGTGCTTGCAGATGTATTATCTTAATACAATTAATTCGAAGCTTTTGCAGTAGCTATCGTTGCCAACGCCCTGTACCTTGGCAACGAAAATGATGTTTGCGGCCTGAACAACGTCCATTAAGCAAATCAGAGAAACATGAGAAAAAGTCATTTCCACCTTGGAATAAACGTGCAGTTGTGTGGCCGGCATTTAAATCATGTTTCCACTTAAGATGCACATACAGTGGATCCATCAGATAAACATGTTTATTTTATGTATGCATATATAAGTGCATTGGATGTCAGCTGACCCCGAGTCTCTCTCGCTCCATAAATTCTTTGGCGAACAGCAAGATGCATGTGTGCACGGGATGGCAAGCGCTATATCCGACAGGTTTAAGAGGATGAGAAACGCAAAAAGACACTCATTTATTTTCAGATATAAGACAAAAGTGCGCCTGAAATTGCCAGCAATGTTGTCGGCGCAAGAATGGTATATTTCGAAGCGTACAAATTTGAATCTCCTAAAAGGATTTTGGGGCAGTACGAATGCCACACTGAGGATTTGTCGGAAAGCTATTCTGTCATGTCTGCTCAGTAGCAGCCAGCCAGGTACAAATCTTTTTTCTTGACAAGCAAGGCTGGCGAGCAAAAAATTCATTTTATATTGAAGCATTTTCTTCCTTGCCCATAGAACACTCTTCCGAATGAAATCTGATATCGATACCGAGGTTTGTCCAAACAACCACGATGACTGTATAGAAGGTAAGGAAACGTTATAGTGCGAATCTTTTAGAATAAATAATATATTGAGCTTATTTTGTTGCTTAACGTTTCCCAATGGTGGTCTGAACACCATATAGTGTCTGTATCGGAACACTATTCCTTTGGTTCAACTTAAATTGGGAGAAATACTAGTAACTTCATGATAACAACAGTTGTGTTTCTCTCGAGCTCAAAATCAGCAAGTGCAATAGCTGAACTTTTTAATTTAGTGAGGTCAGAAACTAAATATAAAAGAAGTAAAAGTGTCAAAATGAGGGCTGTTTAACAGATACTTGTTCACATGTTGTTGTTGTTTTCTATTCCGGCATATAAATGTAGAAGCTTAATTTGCAATTCGACAAATAAACAATTACGAACCTGAATTTAAATAAATTTAAAAACACTGAGCATATATAATGCATGTCGTTAACATAAATCAATATGAATTAGACAAACACAAACAAACGTATGGAGGTTCTATCCATACTTCATACAGCAAGAACTAATTATGCTAAAAATGCAATAATGTAATAATAGTGTATGTAAAGTGTAATGTAAAGTGCTATGCAAGTGCATCAGTCTAGTAGTTTTGACTAACAAACAATTTCATAGTACAAAGAAAACACCACAGCTTTAAAACTAGAATCCATTAAACCATCCCAGCAATCCAACATCTTAAACCATGTTCAGTTTCATCTTCAAAACGTTTAAAGCCGTTATAAACCATTTCACAGTAACTGATTCAGCAAAGTCTTCACATGTAATTCGTTATAGCCGGATAGGACAAAGTTTGATAAGCCTTCCTCAGGAGGTGAGCAAAAGCAGGTAATCGCTATTATAGTGCATCTCTGGTGAGCCACTGATTTCGAAACTGGAATAATTCTTCCGATTCCTTAAGAAATTCACCAAGAATGCATTTCCTCCAAAAACAGGACAATGCGTCACGTTTTTTCGTTGCCTTAAACTTCAAGTTTGACGATCTTAAAAGTTGTAGCATGCCTTAGCATGCAGCATTAAGGGCGTGGTCAAAACGACAGCTTCTGCTGTTTACAAACAGGGGATAAGTGCGCAATTTCGAGCTACGCTGGATGCGGATATCGAGGGCCCTTCCAGTTTTTATTCGAAGACAAATGCATCTATCGACCCGACCGAAGGCACATCCAAATTATACACTAGCCGTTAACGAAGTATCGTTTTAGAATTCGTCTTTTCCGTCCCCCTCCCTCCCGGGCCCAGCCCAACATTTCGGTTGCTGACGCCGAAATCCGTCCCTCGCATATAAATTATTCACTAAAAACCTATAATTTCAATAATGATCATTTCTCCGAGTGCGGGATTTCGGCCTGGGCCTACGGGGTGGGGCTTTTTGCGAGCAGTAGTGTGCCGCTCCGATAAGCTGTAATTTACAGCCTACGAATTCGTCATTAAGCGAAGCAGGAATTCATTAAATGGGCACGAATTACGGCCAGGAAATGCAAATTGTCTCCGATAAAAAACAACGTCTACCCGTAGGAGGTACATTGAAGAGACCCGCTCCACAAACCCCCGCCCTCTAACTTCGGGCTTTTCGATCTGCTGCTGCTGGAATCGAGGTGGATTACACGAGTAATTAGCAATGTGGATTTTATGGATCTCTTTTCGAGTCCATGGTTGAGTAGCGCCGAAAGGGTTGGGGAGGGGGAGGGTGGCTTAGGACCACAGCAGTGCAGTGGAAGGAGCCAAGACTATCATTACAGGCTGGATTCCGTGCTCGAAATTGGCCGTGCGGTGCCAAGAGTCTGGGTCGTCCGTCATGGCCCGGTCACGCCATCGCCGCATCGGAGGCGTCACGCGTCACGCACCCTGGCGGCGGGCAAGCGCGCAACCGCGGCTTGTTGCCGAGGATGCGCCGGGTTTCCGAATTGCCGTGCGTGCCGTGCACCGCGACGCCTGTAATTACGGATGGGGTTTTGGAAGCAGCGAAGCTGGGCACGAAAATTGGGAGAGCTGTGTGAGTTCTATAAATACGTTACGTATTTTAAGTACTCAATATTGGCGTACATATGCTTCAAAAACATGAGCCTTAACATGCTAATAACGTCCCTCCTTATTATAATCCTGGGTGGAAAAAGTAAATACAGGCCACACATGGACACATGCGCCTTATTTCATATATGGTTAGTCCAGAAATTGGCCATATATGTCCATTGAAATTCATGCATTATGTTTGTTTAAGCGAATAGAATCCATATATGTCCATTGAAATTCATGCATTACGTTTGTTTAAACGAATAGAATCCATATAATGTATGTTTTATATGGTCATGTTTATCTCCATATTTCTTTCAAGCACCATATAGTAACAGAATACATGTACATGTATTATTATATGAAAGTTTAAATTTTATTTATGCTGTCGTATACTACATTTGCGTAAGGGACCATCCATAAAGGATGTCCTGGAATTTTCATAATTTTTACACCTCCCCCTTCCCTGTCCGCCAATGATCTGTTTTTATTAACTCTTCCTCCTTCTTACCCCCTCACATGTGCCGTAAGATTTCAAATATTCTTTAATAGTGAACAAAATGAATAATATCATTTCAAATTTATTTATAAGCATCGGATTGATTGATAGTGACACTTATCATAAACACAGGCAGCAATAAAGCAAAATATTTCTTTGTTTACTCAGTTTTCAGTCATTTCTTTCTATCAAATAAAATCAAAAAACACTATTTCGATATGTTGTCCTGTATGCAATAATATGACAATCTAAATTTCCCATGCATTGTGGTGTCAATGTATTGTCATAAATAACTTATACATGGCCATATATGGCTCACACATGTATATGGTCAGTTTATTCAGTTATGGCATAACTCCATATCATTATAGTCTATGTGGCCATATTTAACATTTCCACCCGTGCAGCATGGTCCCTCCTATTGTTATGCGTATAAGAAAAAAGTTGATATTTGAACGCAGCAAAACGGCACATGACAACTAATTTTTAACAGCCTTTAAAAGTAATAACCACGAAAGTGTTTTCATGTTTAAAAAACACCCATGGATGTAACCAATGACCATCCTCCATCCAGCTTTTATTCAATTTTTTTTGCGAGATCCAAGCATACCTTTGTCTAGCTAAAACGTGATCAACTTGGCAAAATACAAATACTTTAGTTCACAAATGATAAATCAATCTTGATCATATCCATTAAGTAAATAAATCAAGGCCAATAATTTCATTTTGTCAAAAACTACATTTTCACTAATGCGATATCCTCTTAACATGAAAGCTCACTTCAAAATAGAGCTCAAGTGCAATCAAAAAATTAACTCCATGCAATCTGAGAAAATATGCCATCATTATTAGAAACCTTAATTACATCATAAGTTGACATTATTCTGGCATGTCAATAGTTCCTTGGAGTATCCGTGTCTCGGAGCATATACAGTATACATGTATTTGTACGCAAAGAAAATCTATCCTGTATATACGAATTCAATTCTTGACAAGTGCGCGTAATAACATAAAAAATTTATTATTTGGCGCGCGCAACTTCGTCGAAAATTCGGTTGTTAAAGCAATTCATGAAGAACGTTTAGTTTGCAGTAAACGTTTGAATGCTGATGTCCACTCTGGCTTTTATAAAGCTCGTATTGGATGACCACCGCATGAAATCCAAATCAAAGGCATTCAATTCGCCGCAATTGGTATTCATGACATCCAGCGATGGAGCACACACTGAGATCGGAGTGCTTTTTTACTTTCCTGCAACGCCATCCAACTAAAATGTCATACGAATGAACTTCAACGAGACAAATATTTTTATGCGCTGCATGCATCGGCGTTACATATAATGCATGAAAAAGTTCAATCAGAAAATGTACGGACAAGCCTTGATCGCCAATAAATTGGCCGAGTTTGGCCTTTTATGCGCCGTCCGTCCTCGACATTTGAAATCCGGGACAGAGAAGAAAATCTCGCCCAAATATAATGAAAACAGATATTGGACAGCGTGAAAAAAAGCATTTTTCAAAGTATATGGCATTCTTGTAGTACACATGCACATCTCAGACAGTCAGACTAGCAGAGCAGTGAAAGGAAGGCTCCTCTATTTGTGGCATCAGCATTAGAAAGGTTTAGCATAAGAAATATTTCCTTAACATTCACCGCACAGCGAGATTGGTCTTTAGCGGTAATAAAATTGAAACCATGATCTGTTGGGAATGCTAAAGTAAATAGCTGCAGGTAAAAGATTCAAATGGACAGTTAGGAAAATTGAAACGTGGATCCTTCTAAATTTATTTTACAAGCTACATGTACAATTCAAATGATCTCATGACTACGAATCTGTAGTATATGGTAATAATAAAATCAATTTTTATTTCATAGGGAGCAAGAAATTTGCAATTTTAGTGATCTAAATTTGACATTCTTTGTTATTATCAGTCGTGTATATGAAACCTTCGTTGTTGATATAACAATTTAGAAAAATTCACGTCAGAATGCTACTATTTTTTATTTTCCAAAACATAAATTAATACAACGAAATTTAACGTGATATTTCAGTTTATCTGGATGATACTTAGGCGTTGAGTAGCACTGAAAAAAGCCAAAGACAAAAATGCCATGTCTTCACTTTACATATTTGTTGCGAATATTGCGGTACTTTTAATATATGTAACTCCGTAGTGACGATAATGCAGATTTTGTTTATTATGAGGTTAACTGAAACCTTCAATTTTATAAATTTTAATTCCTGGAGAACATTGCTCGTTAGTTTTTGGAATATACAAAAAATTTAGCTACTTTCACCACAAAACACGGCTCTTATCGATTTAAGGCAATAGACATTTCATAACACTTCAACTGTACCCAGATGAAGCCACTGCTCATGCGTGCCACAGATGGCGCCATCAGCCTTCAGTATAGTGTTATTTTACTCCAGGCAAGCATTTCATGCGATCATCGCCGATCTGTGAGGTCATATGTATTCGTATTGACAGTTTTGGCGACAACTAATTTGAGCTAAACCAATTGTGTGCACCGAGCAATTACAAACTTGTGAGAGAGAAGGAAAAAAACTGGTATCGTTTTCATTTTCAGCAATTCTCGCTCCTTGATCAAAAATCAAACACGGATGAAACAGCAACCTTTGGTAAAAAAAAATTCAGATTGCTTTTCTCGAAAGGCCGCAAATTTCCATTTGCGCAACGAAATTGGTGCCTGAGATACGGCGCTGCGGCAATCGTATTTCACAGTGCCCTTTTTTCAGGTTTTTCCTACTTTTTAAAATAGCATCAGTTGCCGAATTCTATTTTTTTTTTCCGAAGACGATCGTGACATTTTTATCGGCGAATATCGAGAATCGTGCCGAAATGCCTTGTATTCGGCTTTCATTCCTCTCTACCAATACACAGAGGCCCCAGCTGCACCAGATACGAAAAAACCGAAACATTCGCATTGCTCGCGTATGGACGCTCCAGTTTACGCAGGCTGCGCATGCGCACACCTCGCTTCCAAAGCTCTCTGAAGCCCGCAAACACGATTACACAAGCCGCGAGTGAAGCAACCGACTACCTTTACGAATTTCACATCCAAATTCTTGAGGGATTCAACTCCCTGATCCCGCAGCCTTTTCGCGAATGCTGCACTCAAAAAACGAGATGCATTTGCATCCACCGCGGAAAAAGAGTCGCCTAACGATAAGAAAGCGATACGGCGCTCCCTTATAAACGATACTGAACCTCAACTCGGGTTCAAGTATCCTCGCTTTAAAAGCACCATTAGCGGGCCATTAGCACGCATTCGGCGATAGGTTCCCGTAAGACAAAAAATTGCTATATTTAATATAAAACGCAAATCTTTCAAAAAGCACCCAGGCGCGCATGCGCCAAAGTAAAAAAGAATCAGTTTTGGACTTGGGAAGGTGAGGCTGCCTCATCCAGCATTGCACTAAGAAAAGCCCCAAACTGAATCTTACTGACAAATTGACAATCTAATCAAGGTTCCCACCGAAACTGAATTCTCAACTTTCCTGACTTTTTCTGAATTTTGAAATAATTACCCTGACTATCAAATATGTTTATAGAATAAAATGGAAACAAAATAGGACTAGATAATCCTCTTTTGAGCAGTATCATAAAATAATGTTCCTACTTTCCTGACAATTCCAGGATTTCCACGTCATTGGGATCCCTGTCTATTCTATTTACTCTCAGGTGAGTAAAATAAGATGCGCATGTCTGTAATGTAAGCTCTTCAAAGCATAATAATTAAAGTATTGCCTTACATACAGTGGTGTAGTGCTAAATTTTTTTTTACCGGAACGCTCTTGTCTTTTTACCGGAACGCTCTTGTTTTTTTACCG
>JAQIXS010001600.1:0-28554 GCA_034700785.1 Rossiulus vilnensis | reverse complement strand
TAGTTTTAAAATATTTCTCAGAATATATTTTAAAATACATTGCACGCAATATTATTTCAGATATATTATAAGATATCCTAAAAGTCCCAATTCATGATATTTCTGGTATATTAATAGGTATTTTTTTAGAATATGTTGTCACATATTGTCCTATATATTTTGAAATACATCCCAACATCATGTGGGTATAATCCCATGTATGATCATATTCAACTTTTCCACACGAGAGTTATTTATGGTTTGAGAATCGTGTGATATCACAAATCTTTGATGCTATAATTTCCTACATTTTGCTAGTGCATTTACCTTGTCATGGATTTGCCTGTAATTCCAGCAATCCGACATATAACTGCGAAGAAAATCCTGGGCGGCAGGTGGTTTCACAGAAAGGCTCTTGTCAACAATAATTGCAGGCATGCTAAATGGAGCGTTTGCGAGGTTAAAAAAAATCGTTGCTTTGAATGCGATAGAAAATAGCGTCTTGTAAGAAGACAGCCATGGCACTTACACGTACACGTACAAGCAGGCGAGTACAAACTATCGATTTTCGTTGAAAAGGTGAGCCTGCTGTGCTATTGTAGTTCAGGTTCCTTGTCTTCCATTTGCTCGGATAGTCTTGATGCTGCTAGTTCTTGGGCTGTTGTATGGCGCTTGGAAACCAGGGACTAGGGGGAGAAATTAATCAGAAGTTATGCACCGGTTCGGGGCTTTCCATTAGCAAGCGCTTTCATTAAAACGCCAGGAGCAATTGCATAATTGCGCAATTTTCCACGGTCATCAGCTGCCATAATTTCCGAAATGAATTTCTGGCGAAACAGATGCTTCTGAAATCTGGAATGCGGTAGCTTGGCATAGCTGGCTGATCCAGGGTTCATCCAACCACCCACGTAACCAACCATGTAAACAGAATGTGGTATGCGAGTGCACTGTTATGTAGGGTGCCAAACCATAACGCTATAATTTACACTCCTCAAGGCCTAGGGGTGTCCCGATTGCTTCCTCTTTACTGTAGTAGGTACAATGTTTTATGCTGAAATAAGGTAATTTTTGGAAAGGGGGTGGGGGAAATCTGGCGCTTAACACTTTATGGTTTGGCACCCTTCGTGTTATTCCACCCTTGCTTGATTTGTGGCGGTTTGTAACTTGCTACCGTCACATAAGCAATGTGCCCCTACAAATTCTTATGCTGGTTCCAACATCCTCCTTGTAAAGCCCTACGTGGACATGATGCACCCAAAATATTTACTTTCATTCTCTGTTTATTTTTTTATTTAAAAGCAAAATAAAAGCTATGACAGCTTTACGTAACAACCTACAGAATGACTGCCAAAGGAAATTCCTTTAATTTTCCACTAATAAAACCAGCATTCATCACTTCAATCATCATCTTATAGCAACAACAGTTCCAGCATACCAACAAGATTCGAGCTTGATCAAGCTTGCTCAAGCTCGATCTTGTTGGAGCTTGAACCAGTATGTAATAACTTATTAAATTAAATGTATGTTAAAAGTGCTACCAGTCCCCACAATCGGCACAAAGTTTAATTTATTTCAAACACAACATATTAAGACAAACATAAGAATTTTAAGTAATTTAATTTCATTCAAGAGTATATAAGGATTGCATCATTAGATAATTCCTTCGGTTTTCCTCCAATAAAACCAACATTCATTACGTATCACAACATTTTCCAACATGTTGGAACCAGCAATGAGAGACACTACCCTGCTGGAAAGATCATTATAATCAGCACAGTAGATATCAGTACAAATATGCTGATCATGTATTGATATTAGTAAAAAATGTATTGATATCACCAACCATACTGTTATTAGTAGTCCCACAAACCACTCTAATACTGATATCACTAAGCATACTCTTATCAGCAGTCCCAAAAACCAGTATAAATAAAGTGATATCAGTATAGAATCATACTGATCTTTTCTCCAGGTTGTGGATTGCATTCATTGAATTTCAGCGTTAAATCCATCAAGCGAGGCCTTAAACAGAGCAAATATTAGTTCCGCTTAAACGCACTGTTATTTTGGCAGTTTCAAAAGCGTTTCACATGACATTCCGTTCCGAGTTTAAAAAGATGTACACTGTATCTTGCACGTCGTTCATTTGACCACAACGTTGAATTCGAAAAGCGAAACACATTGAAGTGATAAATTCAACTTAATTAAATAGACTTGTTAATGGAATGGACAGCTGTCCCTTTAATGACCAGCGAAATGGGTATCATTCTGGCTTCGGATTAACAAATTTAGTTACATCTTTCCACTGGAATTATGCTCAACGTTGGGTTTTTTTACCATAATCACAAAGGATTTTTACTACCGTCTTGCTCAGTTCTCTCTGAATTTTCTCTGGTTCACTGAATGCATGTATAATTAAAAACGTTTTCTAAGAGAAAAAGCAAACATCGCAGCTTGCCATCTTGCTTCTTTCGCATAGATGCTAATCTGAATTCATAAGCGCTGCATATTATGAATAGCAAAATATATACACAAACAAAACACAAGCGCATTTGAATATCGATGAAAGACTCTCTTGCATGAATGGAATTCAGATCAACCTACTCAGCGCTTTATCTTATGCATAGATTAACACCGAAATACTATGGCAGTGCTTAAGATTGAAAATAAATTAAGCTGTCTGATTACACAACGACATTTAGTGATCACGTTTAGCTGTTTTTTGACATTGAATTAATGGGTATAGACAGGAGATGCGTTACACACCAACTAAAAAATTCGGAAAGTAATTTGGCCCTAAACTGTAATGCAGTTAGATTTATTTTAATTGCAAAGTATTAAGGAAGCATACTGTGAAATTGTTAATTAAACAAAAATGTATTTATTATTGTTCAATTATTCAAGGTTCTCATACGAAGCACATGGTGTTTAAAACTTCATTATTAATTTTGAATTAGTAAAAGTATTAATTCCTTATAAATAATTTAACTAATATAAACTATAACTTACCTTGCAATATTTTGTAATTTTTGTACATTAAAAATAACTAATTTGTTGCGTTCAATATGAACTAATTATTGTAATTTTTCTCCACGTATTTTTTAATTTCTTATACAGTTCTTATGCAATTCATCTGGGTATATATGAGTTTTATGGACTTACATAAATAGTATATTGATGTACATGGATATGTCTAGACATATATGGATTTTAGGGACTTAATAAGCAATATATGGACATATTGGTCCATTTGTGTCCAACTGACCGTTTATGTAATAAATTAGCCTATATATATTTCATATTAATTTTAACCCCCTGGTACATTTCTCTTTCTACCTTAGAATTCAAATATATTTTTAAAGGCGTTTTAATACCAAAATACTTGCGAATTTCTTTCAGTTAACACTATCACATTAAAATACTTTATACCAAAATGTAGGGCTCAAGACCGCAAGTTTGTCTCAAGCATCGATTAATGACAGAACCTGTTATAATATTTGTAGCAATATTACAATAGACGTTTTTACGGATGACCCCCGCAAAAGGAATATCAATAAACATTCGCTGTTAACACACACAAAAATTGATATGCTTAGAAACGCTCGTAAAAGCCGGCAATAACACCGAGAATTTAAAAATGGAAATATTTATTATTTCCGCTATTTTTCTCAGAAGTTTAGATCTTTGATGCTATTCTGTTAAAACGATATGCATCCTGTCAAACAGAATCCATTTCAGGCAGCATTAAATGACAACAGGATGATCCCTTCTGACAACATTTCCCGAAAACTAACCCTAGTCTACTCAGAATTCATATACCGGATAAATAAATAAAAACATGTCCTATCGTATTGTGTGCACTTCAGGGTCTTTTGCATCATTGTGCTACCACACAAAGACAGTTAAATCCGAACGTTTTACAAACTGTAATTGCCTGGATTACAAGTTTCAACAGCCATTTTTCCTCATTAGTATCTGCCATATTTCGACTAATGCATTAGCACGGCGTAATGGCCCCATTTTGGGGGTAAATGTGGTTTACGGTGTTTATTTTTCTCTTCCAGCCGGCAAAGATTAACTAACGGCGCTCCTAGGGCACCCTCGCAACGAACAGCCATCATTTATGGAAATGCGATGGTAATTTGCATAAAATCCATATTTGGAAATGGCAGAAGCTGGCAATTGTGGGGTGCACTACGAAACCGTGTTCAAGATGCTTGGTTTGCATTTGGTTCTTCGTTGGTATAATTCAATATGACCAAGTATGCAGCCATATATAGCATTATCTAATAAAGTCGTAAAATACATTTTCTAAAATATTTTGAGGCTATGTATGCAGTCATACATGTGCAGGTATATATATATGGTTTTATCTAAAGTCGCATTGTATGCCGATGTCTATACTTGTATATGGAACTATAGGTGACCATATATGGCTTTTTGTCAGCTATGGTAGCTTTGGCAAATACAACCCCAAATATGGCCATATTTATCTTTTCCTCTCTGGATTGTTTTTGGATGTTGTACATACTGTATATAAGATTATCATTTTTTTAGAACTTTAGACTTGTGTTTTCCTTGTTAAATTAAATGTTTTCAACAAAGTTAACCGCCTGTTGATGCACAGTTATTATAAACAGGTCGCCAACACTGAAATGCCATTTAATTTGCATGACTGAATGGATCCGGGTCACGCAAACAAGTTTTCAACCTGCACTTTTCACGTCACATCCCCTGTGCTGCTCTATTGTGGCTTATGTCGATTTTAGCACGTAATGCATGTGTGGCATATCTGGAGGCCTTTTTTACGCACCACAAATGGTTGACGTGAAAAACACTATTTAAAACCTCTCAAGAGACCCCGGCCGTGAGGCCCACACCCATTGTTTCCATGCTAGAATTACCTGCATCATTTATTAAAGGGAAGCTTGATGCACTTCGTTTATTATTAAAAACTCTTATTATTAGCAGAAGTGACATTGCAGCGACCCCTTAAGGGTGCTGCGATGACCGGGGTTTGGGAATTTGAACTAATTTCGTATACCGCATCGTAAATTGTTTACACGCGTGGAATGTTATTAATAAAATTCTCCAGGTTTTGGGCAGCGTGTCCACTTAGCGTTCTTGCAATCTTTATTATTTCACTAACCTGTTAATTTATATGTCAACCAACTCATAGGACGTTTATAAAATTGCGCTCAATTGTATGGATAAATGTTTTGCTTGTAAAAAGTGTACATTTTTAAATTAGGTGAAAATATAGTAATAAAATTTAGAAATTGTTTATGATTCGTTTATGTACCATTTTCGGAAATAAAATATTATTACATATTTTTATGTTATCGAGGTAAACTTTAAGGTATTTTTGAACATCTGTTTTGAGGAACAGATGAAGCTTTGAAAAGTTATCCTTGTTTTTTAGAAGAAAAAAAACTGCCCAATTGGCCTTGAAACGCCACCAAGCAATAATAGCAATATTGTAATGCCATTAATATCATCCCTGTCTAAAACCCGGTATTGAAAACCAAAATGTTTGAAATGTATTTTAAAAGTTCTCATGTGGAAAAGTGAAGTACGGCTATCAGTCTATATGAACATACTGTATGCCATAACTGGCCAGGTGACAGCCATGTGGGGCTGTGTATTAGCCCATATATGGCATTAAATTATACTGACATCATCAATCATGACTACTTTAGATAATATATGTATATGTAAAATGTGTTAACACTTTAATAGATAAAATTATATGTGGCTGCATACGTGATTATATATGGAAAATGTTAAATTTTCTACTTTAAGACAATCTCTCTTTGCTTGAGCAAACGTAATACATGCGTAATAAATAAAATGTGAATCTTAATGTACATGTAAGTTACTGTATTAAATTTTACAAGTATGGACACAGAGATTGAATAATCATATCTGCAAACGTGTTGACATAATTATATGGTCGTATATTCAATGGGTATTTATGGACATATATGGATTTCATGTGCTTAATAAATTAACACCAAGTGGAAATATGCCCTTACATGATTTTTACACCCGGGGTATTTCATTCTAAATTTATTTAAGGGATGCTATTCAACTTACAGGCCGACTTCTTTAAATACACGTATGCTTTAAAGCATTTTGGTATCTTATTTGAAAACGCATTACTTATGATGAATATCTATACCATGATGGTCACTCGCTTCGGTTATCATCATAAATATCTAATTATTGTCTGTAGCATGGACAATTGCAGTAGCCAGGCCTAATCGAGCCATGTTGGTACGAGACCAAGTCGGAGTTAACACTTTGACCACCGCCATGCCATCCAATGACCAATTAAAGGAAATCACTCAGCGTTATACAAGTGGTGTGGTGTCTTTCGTAAATCTAGACCCTTCTCAACACGGTAATTAAACATAAGCCAAATTGCATCAGTTGCACTGGATGTCGAGCGCGTAATTGTTTCAACGGTCCTCCAAGAGTTGGGTCGCAATTGCACTAATCGCCAAAGTTTATTCAGCAAACTTGCTCCATATCAGGCTGCATTGACTTCTGGTTGATTCAATAGAAAGCTCGATTTCTTATTTATCTTCTTGTTAGCTTTATCAACTGAGTAAAAACATAACAAGTGCTTTTGCCTCGGTGAAAAAAGTAAATGTATAGGCCATAATGGGTATATATGACGTTTGCCATGGACGGTTCGATCAGACATTGACCATAAATATACTTAAATGGCCACAAATGGATGTATATGACCATATATGACCATTCCTGGAATACACAACTTACATTAATGTTTAACATTTATTTAAATTGACACGTACATTTATTACATTTACTTAAGGTAAGTGAGTAGTAGAAAATAGAATATAATAATGCAATAAAAATAACTAAATGTGTTATATCACATTTGCATATAAGAGGATATTTATGATTGAAATTTTAACTTATGTGTAATTTGAAATCATCACAACAGATCAGATTCAATACTCTTCATAATTCATAGTATACGTTAGATTCGTAGTATTATATTGCTTGGGGCATTACATTTATTTTGTTAATTTAAAATTTATAGTTTTGAATCTAACCTGTTGTGAAGCTTTTAAATCACACATCACTTAAAATCACATTCATGTGATTAACACAGTTATGTCTACAGTATTATGTTATCATATTCGATACTATATACAAGCATATATATTAATAATAATAATAACAATGCATGCAAATTAAGTTCAGTTATTCACGTTGTGAATAAAAGAATTTTAGCTTATTAAATTTTCCATGTATGGCGTTTTCATGTATTGCGATGTCAATATATGGCTATATATGGACTCTTATATGGCCATAGATAACCCTACATTTGGTCTGTATTCAACTACTAGTATTTCACCCGGGTGGACTTACCATAACTGGATTTCCGCTTGTCTTTAATGAATTAAGTTGTTTTTGAAAAGCGTATTTCAATTATCTAAAAGAAAAAAATATATTTCCATTTCATATTCTGGAACGCGGCGTTCCTTTCTTGACATTCTGGAACGAAATCTCGTGTTCACGTGCAGTTTTATTTCCTAACCACGTAAACATCCGCAATTCACATGAAAAACAGAATGTCCGCACGCGCATTCCACAAATGTTAGAATGTCACTCTTTGTGCATCCTCTGACTATGGCTGCTCTTTATTCATCATCCTCACTGAAGATCTAAACAATCTGCTGAATTTCAGATGGTTTGTGTTGTACCTTCATGCTGGGTAATGTATTTCTCCAAAATTTGCGTGTGAGTTTCAGGTTAATATCCGGTTTATATTCCGCCAAAAGTTAGGCCATCTCTGCCTATTACTTTGCTCGCTGCTTGAAATTTTCAATTTTATTCAAAGTCTGTTTCCTGGAGGCTTTATTTTTGGGCGCAGGACTTTCACCGTGCAATCATCTTGGGGCTGATGTTATTTTATGGATTACGTTGCTATTTATTTCTCTTAAGATGCATATGATTCGGCGCGGGTATGAGTTGCTTAGGATATATTGCAGTTCGGAATCCTCGTAATCGGTAAGGTGTAGTCTCAAGATAGCGCTTATCGATTTGTGTGCACTTTTTTTTCCTTGCTGTGTGAACCCTTGTCTTACACACTGATGGAAATACCACGGGGCTCTACTTTTAGTTCCTATGCCTCCTCGCAATATTATATTGGCATTTATAATGCATATTCGACATTATGCCTAACGGTTTAATAGATATCCTGGTGTCTCTGAAAGCTGGCTACAACATGTTAGAAAACGTTGTGTAATGAATGTTGGTTTCATTTTTGGTAAAAAGAGAGTATAGACAATTTACTGCAAAATTTAAATTTAATCATTGTTTTTGGAGTGTAATTGAATATAGTGGTTGTTATGCATGTATCTAGGCCCCATTATATAGTTCTTAATGGAAGTATGTTTGAACCTAAGCAGAAATAATTACATTTAGAAATGCATGTAGATTGAGATGTTTTATTTCAAATTGCATTCATCAGTGTATTTGGAAATGCATTTAAACGCTGTACAAATTTTAAAATGCAATTTGATTATGCATATTGCTTTCAATTTAATTGTTTCAATTTAAATGTACTTTAACAATAATTCAATATGAGAAACTATTTAGGAATATGTTAAAACCTGAAAATTATTAGTAGGATTTCACTTGTTGCTGTATACATGTAATATTTCAGAACATCAAATTAAAGATAAATTTAGTGAAACGTACATTATTACATGATGTTACACAGACATTAGGGTATTGTAAAATTGATTGCATGTATCTTCACATCTGGTTTCGCTATAATGGGTGTCTATTCCATGTTGTTCCATGGTCTGTTTTCTGTTAGGCTAACTTTAATTTTTTTTTATTTACAGAAATCTTAATGATGTTAGTCAAAATTGCCATTAGTTCATGCATTTATCATTGAACTATCAGCTTGAAATAACATATTCCAAGCACCTCTGTAGCAAATTTTGGATGGGCCTGTAGATTTGATACTTGGAATTATTAATGACTTGGAATCTCACTAAACATCAGGCCTGAAATGTTTAATCAATATTTGAGGTATCTATATTAGCATTATCAGGCAATCTTTAAGTAGGTTCCCTAAATGCTTGATATTAATGGCTGTATAATTTATGCCTCATTCATGTACATAATCTCCATGAGCCTCTTATCAGAGTTGTTTGTCTGAATACCGAATTGTCTTTTGACTTTTTCCCAGCGCAGAATATAGGGATGGTCCCAAAGGGCTTTGGTGGATTTTCACAGCTGTTTAATTTGAATAGGTGAACGAAGTTCGCGTTTATTATCTCCGGGGATTTTCGTCCATTGACAACGAAATATGATGTCGGAAATGAAGACAAACGTTTGTTTAGCATGCCAGAGATTGGGTCTATCAACTGTCTTCCTTACGTTCATTTGCATATCTTAAGGGGTTGTTAAAATATCAGACAGCTATTCAGATGGGCTTCTAAGGTCAGGAATTAATTTAGATATAGCAAAAGCAATATACATGTATTATCATGCAGAAAGTAAATTGATATTGTGAAACTGTACGCAAAATTGATGATTTTAACTTCAAACATTTTGTACCTTCAAAGTTTATAACGTAATTAATTGCATTATTTATTTGGTGAAGCATGTTGTTTTCACACTAATACAAAATTCCATATCGGCATTTTCTCGCGTTGTTTGTTCATTGTTTGAAACATCACCATTAATCATTAATAATTACAAAATATTTGTCAGTCTTTGCACTCTTTCATTTAATGAGTTGCTTAAGTTTGAACAGAATATTTCTTCGCTTGGAAGAGATTTTCATCGCTGAAGATCCACAATTCTAAGCAATGCTTTTTACAGTTTACTATATTCTATACAATAATCATTCATTAAATGCTAATTGGGTTCATAGCTTGCTATAATGTATAAAGCTATTAAACTAATTGGGTATTCGAGTGATGAAATAGATTTTTATGCAGCACATAAAATGTTTTCTATCTAAAATATCTAAAAATATGATAAGCTGTTAAAATTTTCTTAGTATAACTTGAATAAATTGCCAAATGAAATATTTTATGGCAGATCTACTGCAATGGATAAATTACTAATTACAACAACTGCTTCGAATGAATGACTTTTGTGAATCATTATTTTACCTTAACTATACACAATATTTGTGAACATAATTTGCGATGTAGTCACGTATTATGGCTTGTTCTCGAACGATGGCACATGGCTCTACCTAAATTTTAACAGATACTGAATAATATGCATTATTATATGATGCAGATCAAGAAAAACTGACAGTTGATAAAACATTTCATGCAATCTCCATTGGTGATGATAGGATGAGTTTCGTTCGTTCTTTTCGGGTGAATTACGTTGACACCATGTAATGCTTGTTGAATATCACGTTTGCTGAAAACAGTTTTATCGATCGGATTTCAACTTCATACAGGGCTCACTTTCTGAACATGTATGGGTCTTGGAGCTTGCTTTACTGGAGCCAGTTTTGGTTAGGCTTCGTGTTCAAGGGGAAAATCCCAAAACTGCGCTAAAAATCCTCGTAAGGCTTTTGGGTTAATCAGATTTTTTTGTGTTTCTGAAATTAAGGAAGTAATGTCAACGAAATCTATGCAAAAACTGGATGAATAAATCGAAATTATTAGCCTATAAGTTGCATTTGACAGGAAGATTGAACATTTCAAAACGTACCAAAAAATGGATGAATTAATTTCAACAGATAGGTTTTTATAATCAATTTTAATTAAATATTTATTTCGGAATATCTTTGGAAGTATCGTATACAGTATTATCTAATTATGTGCGAGTCAAGTAATCTGAAATAATATATAAATACGTAATACTACCTATAATATTGCTCGGGTGGAAAAGTTAAATATGGCCATGTATATGGGGTTATATATGTCATACATGGCCATGCATAACACCATATATTGCTATATTTTAACATGGTAGTACAAGGCCACTTTATATAAAGCTATATATGGCTGAATGCATGACTACATATAGAAGATGTGGTTTATGACTATTAAAGTCATAAGTCAATGAAGTATTCTTGGTATTGATAATAAATCGGTAATATTTGGACATAAATGACCATATAGTTCCTCTCTGGTATGACCATATATTAAATAAATCAAAGATGTCTATATATTAACAGTATACATACATGTATATCTCTCTATATGAACGGTCTATTTGCAGCCAATTTCGGATTTAACCATGTATGGAAGATGTCAGATGGCATATTCTTTTTCATTCAGATTTTCCCCTTAATGAAAGTATATGGATGCCTTAAAAAAAACCAAACATGTCATAAAGTCGTTGAAAAAAACTATGCAAACGTTATGTTGCAGCTGCTAAAATGTGTTTACTTTTCTTTACAATCTAAGCCACATGAATAATTTGTGATGCTGAAGAAATTTAAAGGATAAGTGTACAAGTTCTCTATAAAAAAAAACATGTAATGAAAATGGCAGTTGATTCACTTATCACTTGAATACAGACATCCTGCTACTGAACGAGTTGCTCATTTTAAGGGTAACACTTTTTCTCTGTCACATTTGTTCACAACAACGAAAATGGGACAGTTTTCAGTGCAAATCTGAAACTTGAAGAATGACTTTGGAATCCCTACATTGGGCCATAAATATTGCATGGGCTGAATAATGAGCTTCTGGTCTGAAAAAACGGGGAAAAATAGCATGTCCCAGTAAATGCAGTCCGATGGGAAGCTTTTGCAATATATGAAATGCAAGTGCAGAATTTCCTGAAGGATATTCGGTTTCTCCCTGGCCCACAATGGTCGATCAAGGTGGATTTTAAAGTCGTATTTCATTTCACTTTGTGAACTGCTCTGTCATTCCTTGACGCGAATCCCCTTGGATCAGCGGTGTTTTATCTGCTTCTTCGTGATCTGAATACCAAAACAGAGCTCTTGCTGATATGGCATTTACTGAGGATTTCTTGGTCAGCAGTTTCTGCTCATATTGGTTTAAACAACAAAGGCGAGCGGAGAAAGATAGACAAATAAACGCTGGCTACATTTTATTGATCCCTTTTATCCTATTTCATTCTTAGCATCATTCCATGATCTTTTGCTAGTCTTTGTCAAATGTTTTTTTTCTGTCTGAAGCAAGCGTTGCTGATCAACGATTATAAAGTGTTTTCTGATACCAGTTTTCTGTATGTTTTTGGAAATTCATTACCTAACGATGCATTTTCCTGAGTTGCGTATTATAAGAGCAAATCGGTAATGCCATATACGGTACTAAGTCCGTGGGCTTTCATAATAGCAAATCAGAAGATGATGGCATGTATTGGCACACTGACTTATTGAATTTATTTAATCAATGATCACTTTTAGAAAGTGAGTTTAGTAACTGTAGAAAATTTGTATCGGAAATTAGCCATACAAAGAACCTGTATGGTCATACACTGTCTATTCAAATCCATATATTTCCATACATGTATCTATCAAATTCATGTAAAATTCGTGGTGCTATTAATAACTTAGTAACAAAAAAAAGATCAGCAGTGAGTTTGTCTTTAGTAGAAAATAGACAATTTTCCATATATTGTTAAGTACATGTATACAGTCATAATATGGCTTTATCTATTAAGGTCTTATATGGTCATGTTCAATTTTTAATCTCGGGTATAAAAGCGTTAACATTTAGAAAAAATTATTGTGTGTATGATAATCGCTCGATTTCCTTTAAGAGCACCTTGGATTATTTCCATCTTATGAATTATAAATGTTTCAGAAATTGCCAATGAGCTGAATTTTCGCTTAGCTTTTTATTTCTCCAAATGAAATACAATATCGCTGCTGAAAACCAACTGAAAGCGTTAGTTGCTCCGGTGAGAAACCTAAAAAAAGTCACTCATAAAGAATATTCTTATTTTTTGTTTTATAATTTTTTTTAGATTCGAAATTTTTATGTGAAATTTACGCGAGGGACCGTAATACCATTATTTATTAAACTGCTGCTGGCATCATGGTGCATATTATAGTGGGGAAAATACCATTTTTAAAGGCTTTCGTGCAAATGCAATATTCGATGTGGATTCGGAAATGATTGCCTTGCATTTCAGTTTATTCCTTGAAAATTACTTTCACGTTGGCAAACAGTTTCAAACGTCTTCAGAGTTCTGCAATTTAGTTCTGCGGGCTGTATTTTCTTTATGGCAGCTGAAATTAGTTTCAATATCTGTCCTTAATATCGTCGTTCAAATAAACCCCATTGTCATTGTTTTAGTTGGGTAAACAAAGAAATGTAGACAGGTTTTGGATTCGCAGTATGTTGAGTTGTAGCAAACAGACCTGTGTGGTGACGGTCAGTGAAAGGATTTGTGAATGACCTTAGAGTTTATATAACCCTTAAGACAAAGTGTCTCCTATTGATTTCTCTGTTAGTTCGTCTGGGATCAAAATAACATTATACTTGTTTTAGATACATGTTTGTGTTCGTTCCAGGGACAAAATATCATTCTTTGAAAATTTACTAGTCAAACGAACGTAAGTTTTTTGTTGAAATTAATTAACGAACGTCATTTCGATGGACAATGGTCAATAAGTCGACTTGTTGATGGATGGCCCCAGGTGAAAAAGATAAATATAGCCTTATATAGGATTATATATGCCATAACTGACCATATATGAGCCTTATAGCGTCATGGATAAGCCTATGTATGGCCATATTTTGGCATCCTCATACTTGAAAACATTACATAAAGTCAAATATAACTACATGTAAATACATAGCCACATATACAAAATGTGCTATATCACTAATAGATAGTCATATATGGTATTTTCTACTAAAGAGAACCGATTTGAACTTTTTTAAAGTTATTGTATTTTATTTTGTTGTCAGGTATGGGCATGCATATATGTATGACCATATCTGTAAATATGTTGACAAATACGCAATGGCCACAAATACCAACACAGGCCAATTTTATATGCATTCCTAAACATTGCGTCAATTTTCTAAAACAAGAGTGCTTTTATGCTCGATGTGGTTTTTGGGATTTGATGCTCATTTCCAACAACATCGCGGTTTTTTACGCCCTAGGAACATTTGTACAAATGCGTTTGGCTCCATTTTTAGACTGTTTGTAAAACGCTGCGAAATTTTACTACCTCTGCATTGCCTACAGACATTCAACCTAAATTGACTGGTCTAATAGTGATAAGAAGATTATGTTGCCTACCAGGTTGTCTTTATAGAGCATAAATCAGGTTAAAATAGAGTACCACCTTAGGATCCCTTTTACAAACATATTAATCCCTCACTTTCATCGGCTTATGTAATGAGATAAGCCAACTTGCATTAATTTTATGTAGTTCTCTTCCGTTTGATAGATTTAATTTTTATACTCCGATTTTGCTCTTACCAATCTCGTCCTGATCAACCGATTGTGAAAGATTTCCCTCAGATCTGGAATACCTGTAATTGTCAGGGAATTGGAATAACATGGGAAAAGTCAGGGAATCGTGATTTATTCTTACAAAAGGCAGGGATATAGAACTTATCAATGTTGGATTTGCTTTCACGTAGCTTATAATGTCTGCTGGCATAAAAAGTCATGGAAAATAAATGAAATTAAGGTCATGGAAATGTCTTGGTAATCAGGGAAATTGAAAATACATGGAATAATCAGAGTGGCAGTCACGTAGCTTAAGGGGTCTGCGAGCATAAGAAGTCAAGTAAAAGTCAGGAAATGAAATTCAGGTCGTGGAAGTCATGGAAATGTCATGTTATTGACATTACGCACATAAAATTATAATTCTTTGAATAATTCACTTGGCATTTTCGCCTATTAAGTAATTTCATCTTTCAGCAGTTTGTTAATTACCAACGTTTTGTTCTTTGATGTCACAAAAGTACAGGTAAAGTTACTTTTTCGAATCAATGAGCTTTTAATTTTAAAAAAAAAAACATTTTTCGCTTTGAAAAATGTATGGATATTCATGGAATTTAAAGTATCACATTAACCAAATCCTTAGACACCATTGCTTATGTACATCAACACTTATGTATTTAGTATTTTGTTTTCAATTTTTAGTGTTCTGCTTGGCCAGGAAAATTTGATCAGGGAATTTGAAAATGTTATATATGGGAGAACCCTGAGAGAACTTTCTTTCTCTTGTTTATCGATCAATATTACAGTAATTAGGCATTCATTGTCAATAATGGATGTTGGTTGCTCGTTTGATGTAAATCGTACATTGCAACTAAATGTCAATGCGTTAAACAAAGGAAAATTTGGTTGGTCAGACTGGTCAGTGCACGTTGCATCTTAGCATCAACCGAGCCAATTTTAGGGATCGTTGGGTCGTCAGCATTGGTCACCAATGAACTGAACATCCACTCACACGATGGTGAAATGCTTGGCCTCCCAATCGATTTGATGACCGGAAGAAGTGAATGTAGAAAGGAAAAGCTGCTGGATAAGTGGCCAGCTGATTTCCTGGACACTTCACGCTGCTGACCTGATCAGGTTCATGCCTCTCGAATTTCAACCAGAATGGATAATTTCAAGTCTGCTAAAGTAAAGTTGAAACACTTTAGTTGAGGGCCCAGGTGGAAAAATTGAATATGGCCATAAGTGGAATTATATATGCCATTCTTGACCATGTATGATCCATATTCCGGCCTTATACATGCATATGTCAACTTTAGGTAGAGCATTACGAGTAATACGAGCAACACCTGAATATGGCTGCATGTATGGTCATATATGTTTCTACCCAGGGTTTTTATATTTTGTGTACCTTTGTTCAAACATTTCCATTCCGTCCCATGCATCATAGATTTCTGGACAGAAAAAATATCGTCTAATATAACATTTGTGTCCATATGATGGGATCATATGAAAGGGCAGAACTTAATTTAACCACCCAGGTGGTCTGACCATAGGGCATGGCGTGGCCACCAAACTCAATTGTTTGCCAGACTTTTACGATGCTCTATGGTTCCTCTGGGTTTCTTTTTAAATTAATCGCAACGTAAAAGAGAAATACAGACGTTTCATTAATCTAGAGAGCTCATGCAGTGTTTGGTCAGTTATTCTTTTCTGGGTGATTAAGGGTGGTGGACTTGGATTTTGGCCAGTGTATCAATGTGCTTTCCTCATTCTTTTGGTAATTTAAGTAATCGTGTCTCACAATTTCTTATCTGAAGGAAGAACAAAGTTGTACTCTCAATATTAAATGTGTGACCATATAGAAGTCCTTATATGGTCATATTTACAAAGCTTTGTAATTATTGTATTGAATATGTCAATTTATATCTGAACTTTCTTTACATAGTTTTGTCACTTTACATTTTTTTTGTTTATCTAACATTGTTAAAATCTGACCTGAAATCTAACCTGTTTTGGTGTTTTAAATTATATATCACGACCCCTGATTACGTCATTATGATAACAATGTGATCTTACATTGCATTTATTGTATTATTATAGTCGATTTTCTGTTAAACACAATATCATTCCTGCTCACTTCCCTTAAGCAAATATTACAAATTTTAATTTCTATGCATCCGGTTTAAAAGTTAAAGATAGTTTTAACTTTAATATAAGTTAATTACTGTATTGCACGTTTTTTCATTTGTGTGCATAATTTAAGCACAACATAATTATGTGAGTGTGCATGGATATTATATCCACAAATGAAAAATGCAATACAGAAATGCACTAATATTAAAGTTAAAATTATCTTCAACTCTTAAACCGGATATATGGATTTTATGGAAATGATTGAACAAATGTGTAAATATAGGTTCATTTTTGCCAATTTCTGTTCTGTCCATGTATGAAATAAGTCATATATATATCCATATACGTCCCTCGTTTTTCTAGGTAGCCAATTTAAAAAAAAGCAGCACGAAGATATCAAATAAGGTTGGAAGTGAGGTATCATTATCTGTCATATTTTCTTGACATTGCTTTCTAGATCCAACCCTGATCATGCGTGAGTCCTTGCAGCAATTGCTTTAAAAAATTCAACAAAACTGTTTCAATCTCGGTGCATTCTGTTACTGCAACTCCCAGGCACCATTTATTACTCAAGATGGTCTCTGAGAAAGCATGGTTATTTTCTTCTCCATAAACGGCACATAATAACAATAATTCAGGGCGAAGAAGGTGATTGTGGCAGGCAGTGGGAGTAGGGCGGCCATCTTGAAATACCTGTAGTGCGAGCGCCATAGTATCGATTTTCCCTCCAGATCCAACCGGATTTCGTGCACAGACTTGTTTACTCAACCCAAACTGCAAGCTCTCGGATAATTTCCAGATTTTCGGTAATGGGTGCTTGTTTTAAGCCGAGGGGGGGATATACGGGCTATAATTCCCCTCTGTTTCTGACCTAATTTCCCTTAGTCACGCTGTTGATGGCCAGCGAAATTTACCGAATTCGTCTATAAAAAAAAGAGAGGAAAAACACAAGCCCTTAATAGGACCCGGGTTAATGGGTCTTACCTCCTGAAATACCACCTATTTATCGCGTTTCCTTATTTTCGTCACAAAAGCTGGCCAGAAATGTGTCTTCAGAACTCGTACTGAAACTGGATCGATTGTGGCTTTATTTCCAGAAATGCTCACCATGAAAATGGTGAAACGACACGATCGATAAGGCCAAAATATGAGCCTGGCAACGCAGGAAATGACTGAGGATATTTTATGCGCTGATAATTATCGAAAATCTATCGACAAACCAGTGGTTAATCACGGTTTCCTAGGTGTGTATGTGGGTGTGGATGGGTGTGTGTGTACAAGGGGAAATTTGAAATGTTAAATGTTACTTAAATGCAGGTCTGCTTAAATGTAATTCATTTTTCGTTCAAATGTCGTTATAAAGCTGTGATGTTGGGGGTTGTGGGGATGCACTATGGTCTACTGGTCGCCCTGTAATTTATTGGGAAATACACACCATTCGTCAGCGTAATAATCAACAATTTATGAGGGGGATAAAAGCAATCACTCATGTTCAGGCTTTAATACTATTAAATTGTCATTTTATCTCAATTAAACCGTCTTGTTACTTACGTACGTGTAAGTGTGGATAGTTCTTGGAGGCCTAGCTTTTCACTTGGAATCTTGGATCCATATTTTGTATTTTAAAATTGACTTTAGGGTAAAACAACTAAAGGGTTTTCGTTAAACAGCTTTTTTTTGTATTTTCGTTTAGTGATTTTCAAAGGTTGTGAAAATTTAAAGATTGATGTAAGGCCGCGTGTGGAAAAAAAAGTGTACATGGCCATGCATGGACATATTTGACTTATTCTGGATATGGTTGGACCAGAAATTGGCTACAATAGGATATAAGCCAGTAAAATCCATACATATAAAATATAATTCCATGTTTTTACATTCTTAAATGTGGTCATATACATGTACAGTATGTTTGCACATTTACAGATAGTCATACGTATCTCTAACAGTCCATACCTGAAAAATATAACGCATTATTTGATTGATTGAAACTTTAATTTGATTATTAATTTTTAATTTTTTAAAATGGTTAAAATAATTTTTTTTTTTAATTTTTTAAAATTTTGTCTGTCGTGTATAATTTTCGTTGTATTTCAATGAAATGAAATTGTTATACACTGTATGTTGTTCATATAGGCCTAAATTTTACACTAGTTTTAGTGTTTTTTAAATCTAATTATCTTTTAAACAAATAATAAACTATATTTTCGAGCGTCATTTCGCGAAAATGGATTTTTTTAATTAATTCGCTGCTGCATCGTTCTAATTAAAAATTATAATTTATGCAAAGACAGGAATTTGAGATGGTTTTAATACCTTTTCATCGTCTTTTAATCAGCCATTTCGTGAAAAATCCAAAGCTAGCGATTTGCAGGATAAAATCAGTGGTAATTAAGATAATATTAAGTTGGTTTTGACCTGGGATAAAACCACCTTACATGCCCGCATATTGACTTGAGTTTGTATTGAACAATGTTACATGTTTGCATGTTTGTGTAATTTGCGATGAAGTCTAGACTTAAAGAGAGACATGAAATCTCAGGAGTAAGATCTTGCTCCATTCGCAGATAACATAATTGAAAGTTTGCTTAAACTGGCCTCTAGTCGTGTCAGTGTGTGCTCAGGACAAACAGCCGATTGGAATTCTGCCCTTAAATCACTCTTATTCGGTACACAATCCAAAGAAACGTTGATTGGTTTAACGGAAATACAAGTAACATGGCTGTATCAGATAACATTTGTATCATTTCATTACATGTATTTTTTTTCCAGGCTATCTTTGGGAAATTTATAAAATAGGTTCTCAAGTTTTGCGTCTTAAATTTGGCAAATTGGTGAGAGATTAATCCCAACTTTCATTGCTTACATAAAGTATGATATGCTAATCCAGTCTCGATTTTGTCTTTTTATTAGCTACTAAAAAAATACTTACCTGAAAGTCCAAATAAATTTGATTTAGGAAAAATGCTACAGGAAAGAGAAGTAAGTGAAATATGGAAATATATTTAAAAGAGGAAAAGTTGAAGTGCGGAAATATATTTAAAATATGAAATGTTATAAATGGCATCCAAATTATTTAGATTAGGAAAAATATAGGCTGGTTGTTTTTGTGTTAGTATTTTGTTTGTACTCGTTTGCAAGATTCGTTTCAGTCTGATATGTTTATTGTAAGTTAAAAACTAACATCAGGACAATTTCTGTGTCGTATGTTCTCATAAACTTTCAGTTAAAATATCTAAGATTGATTGGTTAGGGTGTGTGTATTTTTTTGAATATAGTGCTCATTTTCGTTTCCTTTTGTTGATTCCGTATATTTCTCTAGAAATAGCATGTGAAGTGAAATTCAAATTGAGTGCAAGAAAAAAGGAAAATAATTGGAATTGTAAAAGCAATGGGAAGAGAATTAAATAAGATAATAAGGAGAGAGATGTATTTTTTTCAACTGCAGGTACATTTTCTTAATTTACTTGAAAATATTCCAATTAAATGATCGTCAAATGATCGTAGATGAAATAATTGTGTTGTCAACTATATTTTGAAAATTAATCCAAGTTATCAGTGCGCTTCTCTTCAGTCAACTAAAACCAAATTGATAATCATTATGGTTCTCACAAGTGAGCAGATTAAAATTGGCAGATATAATCAAGGTAGTCCCATTTAGTCCGCGGTATTATTCATGATAACCAACTTTTAAAAAGATATTGTAAAATGTTCGGTAATTGTTTCAGAGATTAGCTCTATAACAATGGCTTTTTAAAAAACGTGATTTTGAATTTTGCGGGTGGTGACGTCACGATGATGAAGATTTAGTTACGAGCTTCAGTTACGCCTTTGCACAAAGCGCACCTGAAATCAACTAATAAGAGCGCATGTGCCAATCTGTAGTTTGAAATATACGAGGATTAATTATGTTTTCAACGCTAGATGGCAGCAGTCATCAACTGCGACTAAAATGAACCTCTGCGGCTTGAACTAAACGAGTACTAGTTATGTTTGTCAACGCTAGAAAGCAGCAGTCATCATGTGTGACTAAAATGAGCTAATGGAAGCGCTTGTGCCTCTCTGCAGCTTGAAATAAATGATGTCTAGTTATGTTTGTCAACGATAGATGGCAGCAGTCATCACTTGTGACTAGAGAGCCTAACTGTGACTGAAATAAATCAATGGGAGGGCTTGTGCCTCTCTGCGGCTAGAAATAAACTAGGACTTTTGATGTTTGTCAACGCCAGGTGGCAGCAGGGACTGCTCCGTACGGTGGCGCCCTCAGGTGCCATCAATGCTAATTAACGCCTTGCATCTTATAAAGGCCCTCTTTTATCGACTAATTGTTCCAGCAATGCTAACAATACTATACAGCAGTCATCAGGTGCGACTACAATGAACCAATAAATACGCATGTTCCTCTCTGCGGCTTGAATTAAAATGGTTTGTCACCGCAAGCAGTCATGCAGAAGTCACCTGATACTGAATTTTTAAGGGGCATTGACTCCAACGCATTGATGATCTTCTTCATACATGTAGGTGTAAAATATTATTTCCATTTTCGGTTACGGTGGTTGGAACTTGGATATGGTTGAATACAGTATGTATTTTGGCGTTCCCATAATTTAGTTTCTGATTGGATGGTTGAATTTCACAGTTGTTTAAAATAAAAATACATGGAGTTCAGCTTATAATTAGTTCATTATAGATTTCTATGATGATGATCACTCCTTATGGCTCAGTACTTTTAGTTAGTTAATTATACATTGTATTTACTTTTTTAAATTATTTTCCCATATCTTACCACAAGCTATGAAACACACATAATTACTGTATTAATTGAATACAGTTCATCTTTGATGGTGGTGTCTGTTATTCGTCCAAAAGTCAACATGCTGCCCATGTGATTACTCCATTTATGTAATCTATATAGATAAAATAATCCAAAACTAATTTTAATTCACTGGTTACCCCCACTTTCGATGGCAATATACATGTATCTATATCTTAAAAAGACCATGTCATCATTGTTTTGATATCATCTACAAAAATAAATACAGTATATTTTAAAAAAATACATTTTTAAACAAATCACTTAATATTTTTTTTCTCATTTTTAAATTTTCATTTCCTAAACAAAAAGAAAATCGAGTATAAATAATTTCCAGCGAAGTGTCGATTGGGAGGTGAATTTTACCGATTTTATGAACTTTAAGTATTATGAAATAAGTAATTGTTCCATGCCCATACTTTAATTATTAACTTCCATGATAGTATGTCATTGGTGTCAAATGTAAAGTATTTTACGCAAAGCATTGAAAGTATACAACATTTCTAAATGGAAATAACATTTGCTAGCAACCAGGGTTTATACGAAATGTATGTTATTGTGCAGGCAATTAATATTTTTCTTGAAATTCTGTCCCAGAAATTGATTACATTACGACCACATGCTAATAAAAATTTCGTGAACGTAGCGTACTGAATTTTCTTCCGCCTTTTAAATCATGTTTGTATTGTTTCTGTTTCTGTGTGTGTGTGTTTTTTTATGTTGCTTTTTCAGTTAAAAAACCACCTCCACCCATTCGTACGCACATACTGCTATAAACTCATTTACGAATGCCAATTAATTTATAATGTATGTAACATGTTTTGTTTATTTCGGAAAAAATGCAACACTTAAAACATCACAATATTACTCAAATATTAAAGGTGGACAAAGTATAGCAGCAAAGACGCAATGCATGGTTGTTATTTTTTTTAAAGTTTTTTGATATATTTTTTTTTACAATCACTCAGTCCACAATTTCGCAGCCATTTTTAATTGTACCATGCGGGTCCGTCTCAATTCGTAGTAAAATGAGGTCATTTTACACGCAATGGTGCACATTCGATGATTTTGCGTAAAATTTTTGTTTCTAAAACCCTCATTTGTCATGCACAACAATCGCGCATTTCGAAGGTGAAACGCCCAAATCTGAAACCAATCAGAAATCGGTGGAAACGTATAAAAAGACAGGAAATTATATCTGGTCAGTTATTCGAAGAAGGAAATCAAAGCATATCCCATCTTGGCCACGCAAATTGAAACGATGATCAAATCGGTGAGTTAATCAATTTCTTCAATTCACGTTTAGAAATTCAGTTTAAAAAAATTTTCTTCGTTAAATTTTGCTCAATTGCTTTCAGATAATTCCTGTATTTTTCGTGATGAACCTGGTCTTCTTTGGCCTCGCTTTGGCTGGCAAAGATGGAGACTTGGACACATCAGCCACAGGTGAGATAATGCGAAATTAAAAGTGCCAAACCATAACGTACCAAGCGCCAACAATCGGCTTCTGTTACTCGCACCTTCAACTTACTACCTTACGGTTTGGCACCCTACAAATATCCCTTCAAATAGCGATACTAATGATGTTTCTGTTTTTATTAGGTTATGGTTATGAACCTCATGGCCAAGTCCATATTTCCGTTCATCGAGGACCAACGGAAAAACACGGTTACCACTATTTCGCCCCCTTTTCCTATTACGTACGTCAACCTGAAGATTCCCATTACGGAGGCCATGGTGGATATCATTAAACACCCAAATATCACTTTTTGTAAATAGTCTGTTTTCTTCAAACTGTGAATACTCCGTGATCTTTCTTACAAGCGCTGTGACCAAAGTTCTAATTCGAATTATGGCTGAACCAAAAGTATGATGTCAATTATTATTATTATTTTTAAAAATACACATTTTTACTTCAAATACTTATTATAATTGCTACATTTAATTTTCCCCGTGTAGAATTAGTCGTCTGCTAGGGCCTGCGCTATTTTTATAATTTGAAAATGCTATTTCTTATATATAAAAAAATTAACAGAGTTACAACAACTTTAGTCAAATAATACTCTGTTCTTCCTAGTTATAAATTTTGTTTTCCCCTGACTTGTGGGGCTCCCTGTCCATTAATTTTAAGAAAAAAGCACTTGTTTTGAATGCAAATATTTATAAGTAAATAAAATACTTATAAAAAAATTATAATTTTGCCCCCCAAAAAAATGTTAACGGACTTCCGGTAGCTGGTTTTTCCCTGCAGTTTTGTTTCAAGTTTTTTTTTTTAATTATAACTTAACGAAACATTTATTTTTTAAGACATTATAACAAGTATTTGAAGCAAAAATTGGCAATATTTTTGAATGGTGTTCATCCTTTCGAATCGCTCTAAAATTTCCTATAAAATTCAAATGATTTTTATGGCAAAAATGTAATTATTCAGCGTGTGTAAACATTGTATATACCAAACAGCGCGCCTTGCTCTTGCACTTACGCAATAAACATACAATAAAACTAGTTTTTCGTTATATTTTCTTCAGCCTCCTTCAATGACCATCACAAAGAATGACGTCATAATTCCATCACAATGTTAATGTACTGACACGCTGACCTAATTGATGTGTCCCAACTAAACTTTATTTTTAATAATATGTGGAGCATTGCTGTAAATCATACGCAAAATCCCAGGAATTTAAATTTGCATATACTGAGAATTTAATTTTGAAAAAAAAAACCATCTCAAAACGTGTACTTCTGTCGCACCCTGTATCAGAGTACCCAGCATGCATCGCGAACTAAGTTCCAACATGGCAACTGGGAATGTGGATGAAACCAAAAGTGGCAAAGTTAAAGACAAATATTCCGTTTTGCTGCCAACGTACAACGAAAAAGAAAATTTGCCCATCATAGTTTGGTTGCTGGTGAAGCATTTCACGGAAGGGTGAGCCGCGATATCTCGTAATTATTTCGTAATTATTCTGATTAGTTCAGATGTGCTCGGAAGGGGTTCACTAAATTTAACAGGTGTCAAATGACGGTGATATTGCGATGAAAACTTTTGACGTTTTTCTTCTCATTCCCAGCGACTATGACTTTGAGATAATAGTTATAGACGACAACAGCCCTGACGGCACCCTGGAGGCTGCGAAGCAGTTGCAGTCTATTTATGGCTCTGACAAAATCGTAAGCGTATCAATTTGCAGATTTATCCTAAATTGATTTCATTCCTGAAAATCTGATGTTCGTTTCGGTATTAATAGGTGCTGAGGCCTAGAGCCAAGAAACTGGGTTTGGGAACGGCTTACGTTCACGGCATTGAACATTCCACGGGCAATTTTATAATCCTGATCGACGCTGATCTGTCACATCATCCCAAATACATTCCTCAGTTTATAGAGAAACAGAAAGAACGGGACTATGACGTTGTTACTGGGACCCGTTATGCCCTGGGTGGCGCAGTCTGCGGATGGGACCTAAAACGTAAATGCGTCAGGTAGGATATTAAACCGACCGGCTTTATGCGTATGTAACGACGAATTTTGCAGTTCAGAAAAAGAAAGATTCATCCGGATAATATTCGTTTACAGCCGAGGTGCGAATTTCGTTGCGCAATTTCTTCTGCGGCCTGGAGTTTCGGATCTAACCGGCAGTTTTCGGTAAATAATCAGCTTGTTTTTGCCGTGTACGTTCGGCGACACAATCTGTTTACGCAAATGGTCAAATTAACCGTGCAAATACACTGCTTTGGATGCTTGTACGATATCAACTTATGCGGCACGTATAAACCGCGTCCCTAAGTTGGACCTCAAGTTTTAAGAAAAATTTAATTATGCATAAAATTAACTTTTGAATTGCTCGTAGCTTATTATTGAGTCTATTTGTTTTCCTAAAACAGATTGAAATTGCATTAAAACGATTTAAAATCACGATTATCCCATGTGGTGAGGGCCTTTCGTGTTTACTTTTGGGATAAATGGAACGGGGATGCCAATAAATCGACTTTTTTTGTTTTTTGTAAAGCGTGCGTATGAGCCGCACCACTTCTTCAGATCTTAAAATTTTGTGGAAAAGGAGCGGCTTATACGCCAGCAATGTGATTTGTTCTTCATCGAAGAAACAAAACTCAAAATTTAATGCTCGTCAATTGTGTGTGCTTACAGATTATACAAGAAAAATGTTCTCTTAAAGTTAATCGAAAGCTGCGTCTCTCGAGGCTACGTTTTCCAAATGGAAATGATGGTCAGGGCCAAGAACATGGGCTTCAAAGTTGCCGAAGTAAGTTAGCGCGATGGAATTTCAGTATAGAAATCTGAAGAATCTCGCTGTAAGTAAACGCAGTAACAAAATTTGAATTTTTGTAACAGGTACCAATCACATTTGTGGATAGGGTTTATGGCGAATCGAAACTTTCCGGGAACCAAATTACGGAATATTTAGCTGCTGTTTTGTACCTTTTTGTAACGTTGTGAATAAAGCGGTTTCCTGAACAAGTTACCAAAAACTGTTAATTTTAACAAGTTTTAAGTGATCGATAATCAATATTGCTCAAGCGTGCTAAATGGCTAAGAATATGGTTTATTCAGCAATTAACACAACCGTTTGAAAGAAAAGAACGGTTGGAGAAAACTTTGAAATTATCTTAGAATGCTATTTATGTGGCTGCTGTGTTCAAAGTATAATGTAAATGTCAAGACAATTTCCACGTGAAGACTTTTTTTTAACATTTGCAGATTTCTACTGTCAAGCCTACTTATTAATGCAAAGACATCGCTAAAAACAGCATTATTTGAACATTCAACCGTACGTCACTCGTATCATTTATTTATCCCATTCAATATTTACAATGCTGAAGCATCGGTTCGAATAAAGCGCTATTAAATATCTTGCTACAAGGTGTTACTAAGTTTCATCGAGTTCACGAAATGGATTGGCCTAGCCAACGACAAGGGTGTTTTCATCTACAAAAACGTGTTCTGGGATCTCCAAATTGAGTGGGGCAGGTCCTTTGCGAATTCGCCCGGAGGCGTCGTAATGGGACCCGTGGCAGGGGCAGTAGTAGCCACCGAAATCACCGGCGCTGGCTATAGGCACGCATCCGAGATGGGTGCACACACCTAGGAGAATCAGCCATTCAGGCCTCTGGGCTCTATCTCGGTCGTGCTGAGGGTCTCGCAAGGTTGAAATATCGACTTTCTGCTCTTGTTCAATTTCGGCTGCAGTTCTGCAACAATCATAGACGCCATGGTTAAAAAACGATGTTTACGAAAACTGTTATATTCACAAAGGTTACACGTTGAGAATAAAAATGTACCCAACTAGTGAAATACACTAAATTAAAATTAATAAACCAAAGCAATAAGCATCCTAAAACCTCGTCGATAAAACTTTTGTTATTAACACGACAAAACCTGCCTGAACTAATAACCAAAGCATGATGCTGAATATTAGTTCAGGCAGGTTATTACTTTGGAAAGGTCCTATGGAAAAACTAATCACCATTTTCCCTAGTAAATCTCAAAACAACGTGTTAAGCATCGATCAACTTCGGGTGATAGAAACACGAGGTTTTACCTGTGTCTTACGAACAGCGGTCGGCCTCTCCACTTGAAAGCTACGTTCTTGCCCTCCGGGATTTCGTTCAGTTTCACTTCGATTTTGGCCAAGGCGAGGACGTCGGCAGAGGCACTCATGCTGCTCACGAACATTGTCACGAGAGACTTTGCACCCAGAGTTGCGGCAACTCCTCCACCTATGGAACAAATCACGTGATCGATCTAAATTATCCTCCGAATCTGCTCAACATTCCAGGGCATTTCGCGAGACGGTTACCGGCGACGATAAGGTAAGTGAAGCCTCTTCGTACATCGTCACTTTCGCGCCGCTTACTCGTGGGGTCTAGGACAGATTTCTTGCGGTAAAAGTCGAAGTCAGGAACTTTGATGTCTGTGTGTGCAAACCTCACTTGAGTGGTCACTAGAAGCAGATATAGAATGATACTTGTAAATTAAGCATGGCAGTAGAGAGATTTAGCCTATGGAATGTAATATAGACCATAAAAGTAGAACCTGTCTAAATTAATACAGTTTGAACTAATGTCCTCAGTAAACTAATATCAGGTACAAGTCTCAGACATGGGACCCATACTCCATTTAATAAAATTACTTAAGTTGTCATTCTATAATTGTTTTTTCTTCCAAAACAAGTTTATAAACTAATACTAATGGAAAACAGCAAACGCAAAGGGAACTTCGAGTAAATACAGTATAACAGATCTTCATAGATATGCTGAAAGAGAATATTCTTTGTGTCATCAGCTTCATCCTGATAATGTTCAATCCGTTCTTCATTCTAGGCAGAACAGTGACACCTTGGGTCATGTGCTTCACACTTTTATGCGGGATTTACATGTACATGTGTATACAACATGCGATGTACACGTACTGAACATACTTAGTGACAGTTGCACAAACAAAACTTAAGCCAAACCCAAGGACAACCTCCAGTTAACCAAAGAAAAGCACTGTACCGCAGCAGGTTAGTAAATAACCATGGGTTAACCTAAGGCTTATAATAGTATGAAATTTTCCATGAATTCCATGCTGCATCATGTTATTTCCATATTTACTATACCTTGGGTACCCCAGGTTATCTAGTCATTCAATTAACTTACAATTGTACAACCGGCCTAGACAGGGAAGTAGATAGACATGGGAAGAATAAAACGGTAGCATGGGGAAAACAGGAAACTTATACATGAGCATGATTATGAGCTATGTTGTTGAGATTCGTCTACATTCAGTAGCTTGTTCGACATTGTCTAAAGGCAATTCGAAGATGATATATTTTATTCCAGGGCTTATAAACGTGAGCACTCACCAGCCAGCCCAGATTTTACTTTGATGTGACCTCTAGGCACCGTTGCCTGCAGAGAGGTGCTGGTGTGATGCTCTAATGGCGTTAGGACCGCGCATTTCTCGGTTGCCTGGACCACAGGAGGTATTATGGGGTTGAGCTGCGAAGCTACTGCCTGCGAAACCGCCTTTAAATGCGGCGAAAGATTCGACGAACGAGCGATATAGCTCATCATTTTCGCCAGAAATTTTGTCCAAAAAGAAAATGGAAATGGTGGGGTGTGGCAGGAATAAAGCTCCTCCGACTTCCTCGATTAAAGCCGGCTAAAGATTGGGCGACAGCTGTGAAAAGTATTACAATAAGTAAAGTGTTAAAAA
>JAQIXS010001599.1:0-28563 GCA_034700785.1 Rossiulus vilnensis | reverse complement strand
CCACATAGAGCATCTTTAGTTTAAGGTAAAAAAATTGATGTGTTTCCCTACAAATTGACACTACAATCACCTCTGTATGTTCTTTGAATAAATTAATATGATTTTTCAAAGTTGTAAAGTACTTTTTGAAACACTCTGTACTACCCTTATAACAAACACTGAGTGCAATGTCTTAACACTTATAATACACAAAGCTCAACAAATAATTCATAAAACACGTGCATGCCAATTTCGTTACATTTTCTTCTGCAAATGGCAAAACCGATTACTTGGTCTTCACCATTTAAGAATGACGGGTAATATTTGTCATGTCATTGCAGTAGCAAGAGGTTGATTGTTGAAATTGAATCAAAATAAACAGATAGGAGGCAAATCCACTGATTAACTGAAAGAAGCCATCACAAATGAATTGTTAAACTTGGCTCTAAATACTTATTTGGATGAAACTTTTACACTTACAGACGGAAGCAATGCCTTAGTGATTATCCGAAACCCAAAGAGAGAAAAGCCAAGCTTTGAAGTACTTAAGTGAATCTGCATGGACAATACCTTTGTAAAACATTTTACAGAATTAGCTTTACTACAGTGTAGGTGCGGAATTCAAGAAATTCCAGAAAAGAAAGCAAGCTGTATCCACAAGAAAATTGATTCTTGCTAAACTGCTCACCATATTCTGCAACGGTAATGCCAGCTGCAATGTCGGGACGTTATACAAAGTAACAAGGGACGAATGTGCCTGTAGCAAATATACATGTAGTCGTCTCATAAGCACACTATTTATGAATGCAGAAATTCGATCTGTGTTCATGAAACACACGCTTTATAGCAAACGTATGTACAGACATAAATGCTCTTGTTATTCTAGGTAATGTAAAGCTTATAAAGATATCATTAATGCAAGAAATGCAGTGTCCATGACTTAAAAGTACTTTACCTTGGAATGTACTGCAGATGCAATAAAGCAAGTGACTACCATCAATAGAAAACCGTCAAATATCCAATAGGTGATATGTAACGTTGCAAACATTGAATCGATATTAACATTTAACACCCGAATGACTAGGTACGCCTGTGCCGTAGTGGAAAGAAGGTTAATGAAAATCCGACAGCCACAAAAGTATTTTAAGAAATTGTCAGCAACGTTCATCCATTCGGTAATGCGATGATACGAGCAATCAAACTGCTCAATGTCAACTTCATTGTTTGCAATCTGATCTTCCAGCTGTCGATTAAGACTTTCATACATTTTTGTCACTGTATAGCACGTAAGAGCAAAGAAGCCAGTAAGAGATGTGTCCAAAATAATCATATAGATGGAAAAAACGCTGTAGTAAACACTGGTCCAATCCATATTTTGTTTAAAAAAAGACATAAAAATCACTGAAACACAATAGAAAGAATGCTCATAAGTGAATTCAGTGCATATAATCTTTATTAACACAATCGGTGCTAATTTAAATGAAAAACAAACAAATGCCTACCACCATTTCTAAAGAAGATAATCAAAACGACAACTGCCACAATGTTGCACGCACATCGCTTCAGGCTTCTTTGAGTAGCATCGACATACCGGGGCTGGAACGTCAAAGAGGACCACAACTCGAAATACTGACGCAAACCACTCTTGTGGTAATTGGCGACAAAAAACGTGGACCTTGAAATAAGAACTGATATCATCCAGAAAACATAAGCGAAGCAACCTATTCCGGCATCCCAGTGACTGATGTGTCCTATGCAACCCCTAAGACTGAATAGCACATGTGCCCAAATATATGCCAAGGATCCAAGCGAATAAAACAGCCATAGGCACTTGCCCCATTTCGTGGACATGCCACAAAAATCCACAAGCCCAAGGACCTTCATCATCATTAGATATGGCTGCCATAAGGCCCTCAAATCAACCATAGATGTCGATTTCAATTCAATTCGAAATCGCTGCTTGTGAGCAGGCAACACTTTTCTTCGGATTACAAAAATTTCTCTCTCGAGTGCCATTTCTATTCAACGCTCTAAAAAGATCAAATGATGGCTATTTAAGAAATGCTTTCACTCTATGTCTCATATAGATTGGCAATGAAATTAGATAGAGTGCAGAAAATAGCCAATCGATACTGTAATTGTGATGCATGTCAATATTTACCTTAAAAGAGTTAAATTACAGGGAACACCTTAAAATTGAACAATGTAATTCAAACTTGTTAGCATTTAGTGTTTACCTTTGCGACGAAGTCCAAGATAACAATCGATTTTTCCAAAAGTACATGATATATTTGGACATTGTTTAATTTGCTTAGTTCTCCCACTAAGTTAGGGACAAAATCAAGATATATCGTATTTGCATTTGCCATTCCATAAAATACTTCAAGAAAAGAAAACGTTATATTACCATCAGCTATTAACATGTGTATATCAAATTAATAAAAGCATTTTAAGCTATGAATTTTAATAACTTCGATTTATTCACGTATAATTACTGTGTGCAGAAAATGCCAAAACCCATATTAATAAGTTAATCGCACGTGCAGATATTTGTTCTAGTACTTCAATATACTGCTTATGTGACATTTGGTCATTGGTTGTGCACTAGGCTATAGACCAATGCCGCTGTATTGAAGAAAATAATGCACTTAACATAATATTACGTAACTACAATTGAGCCCGATACTTGCTAAAATATTCTTGCAACAAATACTGAGCAAAAAGTTCTAACATTATATAGGGCATTCTACACAAACGTTTATAAATATTTCATGAAAGAGTTGCATGTGATGCAAATGAAAATCCATTAATGGTCCTTCCGTTTATGAAGGTAAAGTGCCATTTGTCACATCAAAGCAATTGCAAGAGTTTGGTTGCTGAAATTGAATCAGAAGGAAAAGATAGGAGGCATATCCACTGAGCAGCTGAAAAAAAACCCATTGCAAATAAATTGTTAAATTTAGAAGGAAAAGCATATTTCGATGGAATCTTTACACTTACTGATGGTAGCAACGCCTTTGTGATTATCTGAAAACCGAACAGGGAAAAGCCCAGCTTTGAAGAGCTTAGGAGAACCTGCATGGACAATACCTTTAAAGAAGTATTTGAAAGAATTAGATTTGCTATAATCTAGCCATGGAATTAAACGCATTTCAGGGCAAAAGTCACGTCCACATTAGGTAAACTGCTCACCATATTCTGCAGTGGTAAGGACAGTTGCCATGTCGGAACTTTACATAATGTTGCAAGGGAGGAATGCGCCTGTAGCAAATTAAGCAGAACATTTTTAACCATAGTTATGTTACTATCCGTCATGTTACAATTGTCCAACTGTTACTATAGTATTCATAAGGTATACATGTATTGACCTTTTGAAGATATTTTCACTCTTATTTATTTAGAAAAACATATCCTGCATTTTACTGGACCAAATCTTTAATATTTTGTCCCAGATAATAGGTAAACTTGTTTTTATAAAGCAACCAACCGTGTACATAGAATGCAGAAAAGTGCACCTAAATAACATATCGAATTATTTAAAAATATAGAAATTTTTGCAAAGAAATTTAGCTAAAGCTAAAAACACTGCTCAAAGTAATATAAATACTGTCGAATCGCATTTTAAATTTATTAAATCGATCAGTATCAATCAAGTTGAAATAAAGGAACTTTACCTTGGAATGAACTGCAGCTGCAATAGAGCAGGTTAATATCATCGACAGAGCATAATGAAATATCCAATAAAAGATATTTAACGCCACAAACAACTCAATGGTATCAAGATTCAACACCCTAATGACCCGGTACGTTATTAAAACAGTGGTGAGTAGGTTGAAAAAAATCCAAGAGCCATAAAAGTATCCTAAAAAATTGTCAGCAGCACTCATCCATTCGGTAATGCGATGATATGAGCAATAAAACTGTACCATGTCAACGTCATCGTTGGCTATCTGATCTTGCAACTGCTGATTGAGAGTTGCGTACATGTGTTTTACCGTGTAACACGTCAGAACAAAGTAGCCAGTAAAAGACATATCCATAATGAGCATATACTTGGATAAGAGAGAGTTGTAAAGATACGTCCAATCCATCTTCAGTTTAAAATAAACAATGAAAAACACTGAAAAACCACAAGAATAACGACCATGTAAATACATGTATTAGTGTATAATAAACGTTTAAGAAATATTTAGTAGGCCAACTTTAGTCATGAAACGCTATAGGGAGAAAAAATTAAACCCGGAATTACACCTCATAGATTTTGGGCTACATTTCCATAGAAAATGCATTTACAAATATTAATAATTGATAGTACGCCGCAGGAAAAAAAAATGAAAGCGAATATATCATGGATTTTGGAATACATTTCCACAAAAACATTTGCTTATACACTGTAAATGTCATTAATTATAAGAATGCATTGGGCAAAAAACGTCTGACTTCTGATTTGCTTAAGAAAAGTACTGATGAATATAAATTAGTAGTGCTGTAGGGTAAATTCTTTAAAATCGCGATAGCCAATCCAGGAATTTGGCCAAACTTCTGTACACAATTGCTCAGAAATAACGAATGGAATGAATTCTTGCGAGTGTGACCAAGTTGGTGAAATTGGATATTTTCAAATCAAGGATTTGAACAAAATGCTTTGTACGGTGTATGAAATACCCTCTGGATTAAAATTAATTTTAAAAGTTAACACACCACCAGACTTTCCGAAATTTTTTTTAAAATTGCTCTGCCTTTCCCAGGTCGCCCCTGTACTGTGAAAACCCTGTTATTAGTGCATATCATCAAAGCTGTACTTCAAGCCAAGCAGTGCTACTGTTAATAAAAACCAATTACAAGATCAATGCCTACCGCCATTTACAAAGAAAATTATTGAAACGACAACTGCCAGTATGATGTATGCATATCGCTTCACACTTCTCTGGGCAGCATCGGCATACCGGGGCTGCAACGTCACAGAGGACCACAACTCGAAATACTTCTGCAAACCATTCTTGTGATAATTAGCGACTAAAAACGCGGATCTTGAAATAACAACTGAGAGCATCCAAAAAACATTGGCCAAACTCCATATTCCAGTATTCAAGAAATCAAGCGCTTTCAGGCAATCCCAAACATGGATCAGCACACGTGTCCAAACGAATGCCAGCGATCCAAGAGCATAAACAAACCACAGACAATTGACCCATTTCGTGGACGTGCCACAGAAATTCACAAGCCCAACAAGCTTCATCAAAATCAGATAGGGCTGCCACAAGGCCTTCAAATCTGACAAAGATTTCGATTTCACTTCAATTCGAAATGGCTGAATATCATCTGGAAAACCATTTCTTCGGATAACGAACATGTTTTTTTCGGAAGTCATTTCGATTCAGTGATCTAAAGAGAATGACAGCTCAGTGATGTTTTACTTCGATATTATCATCTAGTTTGTCGATGTAATTTGATTGCGTGCAGCAGAAATCAATCTAGACAAGAGCAAATATCTAACTAATGAATGAAAATATTTATCTTCAAAGACGATAGAAGTTCAAAACGCCTTGAAAGTATCCGGTGCCTCAATCGATTTATCAAATTTGTATTTGCACGTTCTTTAATGTGCTCAGATCTAGCATTATGGAAGCAATCAAGTGGAAATGTCATGAAATTATCATGATCACTATCCTTTTGTGCTGTTTGTTTAAAAGTGGATAACGTCATCTTCACCAGCTGCGACAGTGCATATCCCTATAATTTACATACATTTATACATTCATGTATTTTAATAATTTCGATTTATTCACGTAAAAGCACAACGTGCACAAAATCCACTTGCCATATTAACTTGTAATTAAAAAGTTTAAACATGTGTTATATTATAGCATACAGTAGCTCTGAGTCTAATGTATTGTTGTGGTGAAATTGGGGCACTAGTTGTGCATTAAGTTGCAGAATAATACTGCTTTTTAGCAGAAAACTGTACTCAAACCGTATTTGTTACATGCATAACAATTACGTTTGAAGTCATCATTTGCGAAGATATTATTGCAACAAATAGGCGTGCTCAGAGCAGTCTCTTGACAATATGAAATGCATACTACGTAGATATATACAATAAAATTCATGAAAAACCTGCATGACAATTTCGTTACAATAAAATAAATTGAGAAACCGATCCCTCGGATTTCCTTTATTAAGAAGGACGAGTACCATTGGTCGCATCAAAGCAATTGCAAGAGTTTGGTTGCTGAAATTGGATCAGAATAAAAAGATAGGAGGCATATCCACTGAGCAGCTGAAAAAAAACATTGCAAATAAATTGTCAAACTTAGAATTAAAAGCATATTTCGATAGAACATTTACACTTACTGATGGCAGCAACGACTTAGTAATTATCTGAAAACCGAACAGAGAAAAGCCCTGCTTTGAAGTACTTAAAAGAACCTGCATGGACAAGACCTTTGGAGAAGTATTTTATAGAATTAGATTTGCAATGATCTAGCCATGGAATGAAACGCATTTCAGGGCATAAGACACGTCCACATTAGTTAAACTGCTCACCATATTCTGCAGTGGCAAGGACAGATGCCATGTCGGAACTTTAGATAATGTAGCAAGGGAGGAATGTGCCTGTAGCAAATTAAGCAGAACATGTTTTAAACACAGTTATTTACTATCCGTCATATTACAATTGACCAACTGTTACTATAGTATTTATAATGTATACATGTGATGGTCTTTTGAAGATATTTTCACTCTTAATTTATTTCCAAAAACATATCCTATATTTTAATGGACTAAAAATTTAATATCACCTCCCAGATCATAGATAAACTTGTTTTATATAGTAACCGTGTACATAGAATGCAGAAAAGCACCCGAAAATAATACATACAATGATATAAACATATCGAAATGCATGAAACGAAATTTAGCTAAAGGAAAACAATAATTTTTGATTTTTTACATTTTTAATTAGCTATACACACTGCTCAGAGTAATATGAAAATTGTCGAATAGGATTTCTAATTTGGTAAAGCGATCAGTGCTAATCAAGTTAAAATAAAGGTATTTTACCTTGGAATGTACAGCAGATGCAATGGAGCAAATGACTACCATCCACAGAAAACAATCCAATATCCAATAGATGACACTTAACTCAGACTTTGTAATTCTATGAAAATTAAACTCCCGAATGCACACGTAAGTTTGCAAAATATTGGTGAGCAGGTTGCTGAAAATCCGACAGCCACAAAAATATTTGAGGAAATTGTCAGCAACACTCATCCATTCGGTAATGCGAAGATATGAGCAAAAAAACTGATTAATGTCGACCTCATTGTTTGCCATCTGATCTTTCAACTGCTGATTGAGAGTTGCATACATTTGTTTGACTGTATAACACGTCAGAGCAAAGTAGCCAGTACACCACATATCCAGAATGAGCATATAGACGGTAAAGAGTATCTTGTAAAGAAAAAAACAATCGTTCTTCTTTCCCAAAGATGTCATCAAAAGCACTGAAAATGTATGAGGAGAACGTCCACGTAAGTATTAATGCATATCCAGGGTGACCACCCTTTTACGCTTTTATGCATTATTTATTAAACAACGTACAGATAATTGAAATTTGAAAAAAATGAAATTCAGGATTTTAGCCATTTCCTTCACAAAAATTTCATTTTAATTTGAAGCTGGTGAGAATTTGATTGATAGAAAATGAGTCTTTATTCGAAATATTCGTTAATAATAATTAAAGGAACACGCAGTAGGCAAAGATTTTGTAAAGAATCACTCAGAAAGAAATTTAGCTATAAATTCTCAACATTGAATTGCTGCAGAAAATTAAAAAAAACGCTGAAGGGTAAAATATTTGAAAACTGGGATCCTAAACCGCGAATTTCACAATGCTTTTTCGTGAAATTTGCTGGCAAAGGAATGCCATACGCAAAATTTTTCATGTGCATGTATATTTCCACGAAACTGCTAAAATTCTTTCACTTTCATAATAACTGCCAAAATTCCTTGATTTCACAAAAAACTGCCTAAATTCCAAATTTCCCCGAGCACTGCTAAAATCCTCTGATTTCCCTGTAGTGTGGTCACCCCGATATCATTATTGCTCAGCTGCCATTAAGCAAGCAGTGCTAATTTCAATAAAAAATATTAAAAAGCCTACCACCGACTCGAAAGAAAATTATTGTAACCACAACTGCCAGAATGATGCACGCATATCGTTTAAGACTTCTCTGAGCAGCATGGACATATTGGGGCTGAAACGTCAAAGAGGACCACAACTCGAAATACTGATGTAAACCTCTCTTGTGATAATTAGCCACAAAAAAAGTAGACCTTGTAATGACAGCCGATATCATCCAGATGACATAGGCGAAGCAACGTATTCCCAAATTTAATTGACTGAGACTTATAATGCATCGCCAAACACAGAATAGCACATATGCCCAATGAAAGGCTAGAGATCCAAATGCGTACAAAAACCACAAACGCTTCCCCCATTTGCTAGACATTCCAGAGCAATCCGCAAGTCCAAGGACTTTCATGAAAATTAGATAGGGCTTCCACAAGGCTTTCAAATCTGCCAAAGATGTCGATTTCTCTATAACCCGAAATGGCTGATTATCCTCTGTCAAAACATTTCTTCGGATCACAATCATGTTTTCCTCGGATGCCATTTCAATTCAGTGATCTAAACAGAATGACAGCTCAATGATGTTTTACTTTAGCATTATCATTTAGTTTGATGGAGTAATTTCATTGAGTACAGCAGATATAAGTATAGCCAAGAGCAAAGATCAATCTAATGGATTGCCATTTATCTTTAAAGACGTTAATAGTTCAAAACGCCTTGAAATGCAACAGTTTTACGAGAAATTTGTTAGCATCACAGCATGGTTTTTAAATTGTTCCGGTGCCATAATCGATTTATCCAATTTGTATTTGCCCGTACTTAAATTTGTTCAGGTCTAGCATTATGGTAGCAACCAAATGGAAATGTCTTGAAATTATCATGATCACCTTCCACAGCTGTGAGAGTGCATGTCACTATAATTTATACACATTTTAATTAGTGTATCTTAATAATTTCGATTTATTCACGTAAAGCACTAAGTGCACGAAATGCATTTGTCATATTAACTAGTAAATTACACGTTTAAATATGTGTTAAATTTTTATCATAGCTATGAGTAATGTATTGTTGTGGTGAAGTTTGGGCACTGGTTGTGCAGTAAATGGTACACCAATGCTGCTTTTCAGCAGAAAACTACTAAAAACTTATTTATTACATGCATAACAATTACTTTTGAGGTGATCATTTGCTGAGATATTCTTGCAAAAAATAGGCCTTCTCAGTGCAATGTTTTAACAATAGGAAATGCAAACTACATAGAGATCTGTAAAATAATTCCTGAAGTATTTCCTAGAACAAATGCATGACAATTTCGTTGCAATAAAATGATGCATTTCCTGTCGCAATTGAGAATCCGATTCCACGGTTTTTCCCTTTCAAAAAGGATGAGTGCCATTGGCACCATCAAAGCAATTGCAAGAGGTTGGTTGTTCAAATTGAATCAGAATAAAAAGATAGGAGGCATATCCACTAAACAGCTGAAATAAAATCATTGCAAATAAAATGTCAAAATTCGGACGGAAAAGCACATTTCGATGGAACTTTTACACTTACGGATGGTAGCAACGCTTTAGTGATTATCTGAAAGCCGAATAGAGAAAAGCCCAGCTTTGAAGTACTTAGAAGGACCTGCATGGACAACACCTTCGTACAAATATTTTACAGAATAAACTTCCAGAAGTCTTAGAGAAGAAACATGCTATATCCATTTTATCAAGTTTATTTTCGGAAAACTGCTCACCACATTCTGCAGTGGCAAAGACAGCCGCAATGTCGGAACTTTGCACAAAGTGGCAAGGGACGAATGTGCCTGTAGGAAATTAAACAAAAAACTCAAATTCTGCGATATTTATGGAACTATGTCAGAATAGGTTTGTCATAAACGAGCACCACTGCAGAAATCGTACGTCAATGCATCTTGATTGTTTTTCACTGGAATGAAAATATTTCATTCGTTTCTAAAACTAGATTGTTTGTTCATAACATTTCATTCGCAGCTAAATTCGGCTTTTTATAGAAGTTGGAATGAATGAACATAAACGGGTCTTCATGGTGGTAATTCTTCAGTAATTTTTTTTACGAAGTGACTATAATTATTGTCTTGAGTTAGATTAAATATTATCAAACATCTACCCAGATCACAATAAGCATTGTTTTATACAAGCATGGTAGTCATGCAGCATATCAATATGCAATGACTATAGTTTACCTGCAGAAAAGTACGCCCAAAATGAAATACGGAATTATATTTTTTACAGTTACACATGCATGGTCACTTTTCTAAGTGAAACGACATTTCAAATAACTACATGTAATCTTTAGCTTTAAAGCCATACTTGTGTACCACTGACTTTTTGCACAGCTAGACTATGAATTTTTATCCACGTCCATTTTCAGATTTAAATAAAGGTGCTTTACCTTGGAATGTACTGCAGCTGCGATAGAACAAATGAATACCATCGACAGAGAATTATCAAATATCCAAAATATGATACTTAACGGCGATAACATCTCAATGCTTTTAAGATTCAATACCCGAATGACCAGGTACGTTTGTAAAATAGTGGTGAGTAGGTTGAAGAAAATCCGACAGCCACAAAAGTATCTCAAGAAATTGTCAGCGGCACTCATCCATTCGGTAATGCGATGATATGAGCAATAAAACTGTACCATGTCAACATCATCGTTGGCTATCTGATCTTGCAACTGTTGATTGAGAGTTGCGTACATCTGTTTGACCGTATAACACGTCAGAACAAAGTAGCCAGTAAAAGACATATCCAGAGTGAGCATATACATGGTTAAGAGAGACTCGTAAAGAAAGATCCAATCGTTCTTCTGGTTGAAAGAACCCACCAAAAACACTGAAAATTCATGAGAAGACACATCATGGATTTTGGAATAAATTAATAAACCACATTTCCTAACGTCATTAATTAAAGGAATGCCGTGGGCGAACATGTTCAAAAACCTGGTCACAAATTCCCAATTTGGCCTTGCAATTTGCTAAAGAAAAGTATTGAGGAATGTAACTTGGGGGTCAATTCTTGCGAGTGTGACCAAGTTGGTGAGATGGGATATTTTAAAATTAAGGATTTGAACAAAATGCTTTGTATGAAATACCCTCTGGATAAAAATCAATTTTACTAGTTAGCAAATCACCCTACTTTCCCAGCTTTCAAAGGTTCTGTGGGAACTCTGGTATTAGTACTGGTATTGGTATTGCATTAAACCAAACAGTGCTACTGTGAATGAAGGAAAAGCAGGTAAAAGATACTGCATATGCCTACCACCATTTCTTAAGAAAATGATTGAAATGATAACTGCCAGTATGATGTATGCATATCGCTTCACACTTCTCTGGGCTGCATCGGCATACCGGGGCTGAAACGTCACCGAGGACCACAATTCGAAATACTGATGCAAACCACTCTTGTGGTAATTAGCGACAAAAAACGACGACCGTGAAATAACAACCGCCATCTTCCAAAAAACATTAGCTAAGCAACCTATTCCGAAATTTGATAAAGTAAGCACCATCATGCAATCCCTAACATTGAACAACACGTGTGCCCAAATGACTGTTAGAGATCCAAGCGAATAAAAAAACCACAGGCGCCTGCCCCATTTCGTGGATATGCCACAGAAATCCACAATCCCGAGTAACCTCATCATGATTAGATAGGGCTGCCATAAGGCCTTCAGATCCACCAACGATTTCGATTCAATTCGAAAGCACTGATTATCAGCATGCCACACATTTCGTCGAAATACAACCATTTCTTTCTCGGGTGCCATTTTAGTGCTGGTAGGAAGTCATGAATTGTTTTCCTTTTACTCATTTAGGTTGCCAAAGTAATTTGATAGAGTGTAGTAGAAATTTGTCCGTCAGTACTGCCAAGGGCAAAGAGTAATTTTACGTATTTCAATATTTACCTTTGAAAGCCTTTATTACCTGGCAACGCCTTAAAACTTGAACAATGCAATTTAACCTCATTAGCATTACAAAGTGTATCTTTGTCACCAAGCCCTTGATATCAATCGATTCAGATATGTTTGCACGTTGTTCATTTGTTCAATTCTTCAACTCAGTTGGTGGTAGAAGCAAGATAAATCGAACTTGCATTCACTATTCCATATAATATTTAAGGAAAATGGAACGCTATATTAGCATGAATTGTACTTAGTTATTGTATTGCCAAAAATATTTTGTAAGTTATATGTTTCAATAATTTCAAAGTACTAGGTGCAGAAAATGCTATCTCTAATATTAACTAGTAACTTCCAATTTCAAATATTCATTCTATTTCCATAATAGCTCTGAGTCATCCAGTTTAGGGAGTAGATGATGAGAAATTAGGGCACTAGCTGTCCATTCATTGTTTGACTAATGCAACTTTAATGCAGAAAACAATATCCTAAAAACCATTTAATAAACGTAATAAAAGTGAATTACTTGCTAAAAATGTGATTGCAACAAATACTAAAAGGAAAGTCCGAACATTACACATAAGGCATACTACACAAACGCCTACAAATATTTCATAAAACAAGTGCTTGACAACATCTTTACAGTTACAAAGAAGTCTTTCCTTCTGCAAATGTAAATTCCTTAGTTTTTTTTCCGTTTTAGGAAGGACGAGTGTCATTGGCCACGTCATAGCAATTGCAAGTGTTTGTTTGTTGAAATTGGATTAGAAGAAACAAGTAGGAGGCATATCCACTGAGTAACTGAAAAGAATCGTAACAAATAAATTTTAAAACTTGGTACGGAAGCCTGGTTTCGATGAAATTTATACACTTACAGATGGAAGCAGTGCCTTAGTGATAATCCGATACCCAAACAAAGAAAATCCCAGCTTTGAAGTACTTAAGCGAACCTGCATGGACAACACCTTCGTAGAAATATTTTACAGAATTATCTTTACTACAGTGCAGCCGCAGAATTCAACAAATTTCAGAAAAGAAAACATGCTATATCTACAGTCGTATATATAGATCCCGTTTATTTAGTTAAAATGCTCACCATATTCTGCAATGGCAAGGACAGCTGCAATGTCGGAATTTTACATAATGTGACAAGGGACGAATGTGCCTGCAGCAAATTAAACAGAAACATTTCAAATTCCATTATAATTCATTAATTGCTTGTCAGAATGGTTGTATCGTAAACAAGCGCCACTGTAGAAAGTGCACATCACTGACGTACAATTCCTGCAGAAGCAATACAAGTCGGTTCTTCATTCAAAATTAGATGATGTATTCATTAAATATTCGCCGCAAAGAAAACAAATTAAATATTATAATGCCGTGAATACAAATATTCTTATTAATTTAGGCTAAGAAATGGCTGGTAATAAAGACATTTAGTGCAAGACAAGGTGAACCAAGCTGTGCGAACGTTCAAAATTAAACTGTCTTAAATTCCAAGAATTCTAACGCTTTTCATAAGGAATTAGTAACTCGTGATTGTTGAAAAAATTTAAAAAAATTCCGCCTTCATAGAATTTTGAATGAATGAACAAAAAATGGTTTGAGTCTTATTTGAAACTACTAAAGCCTTATACATTATATACACGTAACTGTTTTTAAAGTTGGGTGTTTTTATCATTTGACTCAGGAAACTTATTCAATAAAGGTATGTTCACCTGTTTCATGATTTATATTAAATATTGGTACTAATTTGTTATGTGTACTGCTCACATTTTTTGCATTTCTGTTTTTCGTTGCAACCAAACAACGATATCTTGATTCAGATCAAAGGCAAAAACGGCTTGATTTCCATGCATTAACCAATTGCAGTATGCAATGCATGATACATAGTTATGTGCATGCACAGAAGGTATAAATGATGTGAATAAATTACGTTTGTATTTACACAGTGCATTTTTCAATTAGATTCTCAAAGAAACCTCTCAATGTAACATGAATATTGCTATATGACATTTTAAAATTATTGTCCATTTTCGATCAGTGCCATCAGGCATAATAAAGGTACTTTACCTCGGAATGTACAGCAGATGCAATGGAGCAAGTGACTACCATCCCCAGAAAACTATCAAACAACCAATAGATGAAATTGAATGCTGATAACATTTCACTGCTGGTAAAACGAAAAACCCGGATGAAAAGGTACGTTTGTGCAGTGGTGGAAAGCAGGTTGAAGAAAATCCGACAGCCACTAAAGTATTTTAAGATTTTGTCAGCAACAATCATCCATTCAGTAATGCGATGATATGAGCAATAAAACTGCTCAATGTCGACTTCATTGTTTGCTATCTGATCTTTCAACTGCTGGTTGAGAGTTGCGTACATTTTTCTGACTGTATAGCAAGTCAGAGCGAAGTAGCCAGAAAAACTTGTGTCCAGAACAAGCATATAAATGTTAGTGAGAATCGGGTAGAGAACAATCTCGTTTTCGAAAAAAAACATCAAATACACTGAAAAGTATAAAAAAAGAAAACATCCATGTAAGAATTAGGGCACATCATTATTACTCCATGTTATACTAAAACAAGCAGTGCTACTATACATGTAAATAAAGGGCGCCATAACATAAGATCTTAAGCGCCAAACCCCCTTTTGGCCCATTAAAAACCAGGTCTATGTTCAAAAAAATCGGTTTTAGAAGTTGGTTTTATGACCTGGACGTCAAAATAAAACAATGAATGACATCAATGCGCTGCTGTCCAACTTGCCACAAGACAAGAGGGTGTTTTGAACGTTTATATACGGTGTCATACGTGTGGCGCATATGACTGTTTGGTAAAATTTCAACGAAAACATTTGTGTTTTATTACGTTCTTGTTTATGTTTTCGTCATGTCGTTTGAACGAAATCAGATCATTGCTATCTATATTTGGTACAAAATCACAATTTTCTATGGTTGAAGTTTTGGCGCTAGGTACGGTTTGGCACTCTTTAAGTAAAGAAGCCAAGAGCACCGGAAATGCTTACCCAAATTTCTTGCGAAAGTTAAGGAAACGATAACTGTCAGCATGATGAATGTGTGTCGCTCTAGGTTTCTCTGGGCAGCATCCGCATACCGGGGCTGGAACGTCATGGTGGACCACAACTCGAAATACTGATGCAAACCGCTCTTGCGATAATTGGTGACAAAAAACGAGGACCTCGCAATCAGAACTGATATCATCCAGAATGAGTAGGCGAAGCAAATTATTCCGGAATCCATGCCATTGAGCAAGCCACGTATGCAACCCCTAACATGGCACAGCACATGTGCCCAAAGAAACGTTAGCGATCCAAGCGCGTAGACTAACCACAAACGCTTGCCCCATCCGGTAGATGTGCCGCAAAAATCCGCAATCCCAAGGACCTTCATCATCACCAGATATGGCCGCCAAAGAGCCTTCAAATCTGCCAACGATTTCGATTTCAATTCAATTCGAAATCGCTGATTATCATCTGGCAAAACGTTTCTTCGGATCACAAACATTTCCTTCTCTGATGCCATTTCAATGTCAATCGAATGACAGCTCTATCAAGCTTCATTTTATTATCATTAGTCTGGCAATGTAATTTGACAGAGTGCAGCAGACTTCTATAAAGGTATTCCCCATTGCCAAGAACAAAGATCAGCCTAATGGATTTCTATTTATCTTCAAAGCCGGTAATAGCATTAATTTTGGACACAATTTTCGTTTTCGAAAATTGTTCAGAGCCTCAATCGAATTATCCAATAGTATGTGTACATTCTTTAATTTGTGAGTTTCTTGCATTCTGGCAGCGACAAAATTGAGATAACGTGAAGCAGCACTATCATTTCGTGCTGTTTGCACAAACGATGATGGCAGTGTATCAAATGTGCCAAGTGCAATTTATGCCAACAAATCAGTAATCGTACAACAAGAACTGCTTCCCTCCTTCTGGCGGTCGATACTGAATAATTAGCACGATGTAGGTCACATATGCACTGAACACCTATTTGGCATGCAGCAAGTAGAATGGTCAGTTTATCAAGTACAGCTCAGGTCATTTGCACATCACAAACCAACTCACTGAGGGTAACATCCTTTTGCTAAGAACTTGAATTCCAAAAGCAGACAAGCCGATAGACGAATTTGCCAAGCGATTTTGGAGTGCAACAATCTAAATAGCATTCCGTAATGAAACATTAGCATAACACACACAAAATGGTTCATTCAAAGAATCTTTGGTCTTCCAGCTCCAAATCAAGGAAGTCGAATTGCATGCATTTGAGGGGAATCACGTGTTAAGCATATTTTACCACTAACTGTGTGGACACGGGCATCCTCTCCATGTCCAAGTTACAAAGCACCTCGTAGGACTTGTGAGCCTAATAAAAAAGATATTCTCTTACAAATGCCATGCCGTATTTACCCAAAAATAAGTCATCTTATCGTCATAACTTGACATTTAAGCCTTGAAAACTTATTAATTTTGTTAAAGGTCGAAGCAAAAGAACACCCACCATGCAAAACAAATGAATGTGTTACCTGGATGTTCATGAGTATCGGAGAGCCCATGATAAGCAGAAGTACCACCACAGATTCGGCCATCCAATAGATGTGGTAGACACGAAATGCCGAATTGCGATCGTACAGCAGCAAGTACGTGTTGAACACTATCTGGAACACATAGCTCAAAAAATAGGGACCAAAGACAAAGGCGAAAATGCCGTCCGCGGCCGAAACAATCCTTGCAGCAAGCCGGAAGTGCCCATTGAACGCTGTTATAGTATCGACCGAACAGCTACCAAAAGCTTCCGCAGACCAAGTGGAATTGATTTCAGAAAACAGCAGCATTAGGGTGGTTGCCATCAGAAAACAAAATCCAATCAGATGCACGCTGATAAATACGCCAAAAATACGAAGAATCAACATGACATCTTTGGTGGTGTAATGGTCTTCTCTGAAGTGCCCTTGGAACAATGACGCAGTGTATACAGAAATGGCAATGGCCGATAGCACATGAGCTCTAAAGTACATGTAGGTACGTTTTGCTACGCTGGAAATGCTCTTCTAGCATACCACACGTTTGCTGCTAAATAAGTTTGTAGAGCAAGGCAGAGTCCTACCAAAATGTAATGTTCAAGTTCCCTTGTTTTCCTGGTTATTGAATACATTTCCGTGTTCACCCTGACCACTGATGCAAAATTAGGACATGCAAATGCAAGAAAAGCTACATGTATATCATTAAAAGAGAAAATTCCTTATTGTCATTGATAACGGACTGACTGACTGTGCTATCAGGTGCTAAATTGTAATGGTACCTACTGGATTGATTTTCGATAATTTTTCCATGCCATTACACTTTTTAAAGCCGCATGCATCAAAGGGCAGAAAATTAGTAATTATCAAACTTCTGAAAACCGGTAAATAATGATCAAATCATCTCATTTTATAATTTCTTATTTTAATAGACACCTTTAGCTATGTGAAAGCTAAACTAATATTAACATGTGAAATTTCACTGAATTTTTTTCAAAATTCATTTAATGTCTTTCTAATTTCCTTACCAATTCCATGTGTTGCTAACCTTCCTTTCATGAACATGGCATAACCAATTGTTACTCAGCATTTTCAGTATTTAAGGAATGAGATACACAAGAGACATACCAGAGACTTGGACACAAGACAGTACCAGGAAAAGAAAAAGGGTTGCCCATGACGTTTTCTTCAGCCTTCTTTCCAGTCTGCATTTCTGTTGAACGCTCAATCGCAAGAGCGACCAAAGCTGGAACACTTCTTGGATGCAACCTCCACGAACGGAGGACACAAACAAGGATGTCAGGCTTGTAGCTTCAGCAGCCACAGAAAGCATACTCAAGAAGAAAACCACGTCATTGGACGACAGTTCTATGGACTTGATTCGGTATTCTTCGCATCGAAATAAGAGTACAGCCCAGGAGTAAATTAGCACAATGAAGGCATGCATGGTACAAAGGTTTGACCAAAGCTTGCCCTGAAGCTGGTCTGGACATCTAAAAACACCGATTACCTTCAAAAATAGTAAATACGGCCTCCAAATGTCTTTCAGATCGGAGTTCTCCATAGTTTTTGAATTAAATCAATTTCCAAAGATATGGCTTCGATAACTTTTACTGCAATGTTAAAACAATAACTTCACTAAAATGAAGCGCAATGGAAGTCATCCTCTGATGCGCGTTACATTTTTTAATGATTCCGGCATTCATGTATGCCACTCAAAGCCACATCTGCTCGACAAATGTTGGGCAATGTCATCAATGCTCCCTCCTCCAGTTTACACACTAAATTAATATCAAAAACCATCAAGTAATGCCTACTTGCTCATTTAATGAGCACGCCCAGTTTGTTGTCATTAGCAAAGAACACTTAGCAATTTGGAAAAAGTGGTTTTGCAGAACATTATTTCAGTCACGCAATCTCTATCGAGGGTTCCCAGTAGCAGCTTAAATTAACGTTTATTAGAAAGTCATTTTTATTAATTTTATCACTGATAATGATATTTAATCAAAAACCCATTTAGGTTAGTTTTAAACATTGTCGTTTGGTAGCAAAGGCAACTTGCCAATATTCCACATGACGTTGGAATATATTTCAAAATATATGGACTGATATGTGACAACATTCTAAAAAACATTTTTTTTAAATACCATAAATATCATGAATTGGGACTTTTATTACATTAAGTAGTAGATCAAAAATTATATCGCACAATACATTTTTTTACTATATTCTGCCATATACTTTTAAACTATTATATAGTTTTATAACTGCTTCATGGTTTTCATAATAGTTTAAGAATTTATTTTAAAATATAATGCAATATAATTTTAGATATACATGTACTTCATTATATAATAAAAGTCTGAAATCATGATATTTCTGGTCTATTTCTAGTACAAAAATGGGTGTAATTTAAGAATATTTTATCACATTATCTTATACATTTTGAAATATATCCCAAAACACAGTTAGACAAGAAGTAGTTTCATTGCATTCATCAGAATCCCCTTAATTCATTCACATCCAATAAAATATAAAATTCATTTCAAAGCTTTATTAGCTGAATTCCAAGTAAGGGGGGCCACGCCTACACCCAATTGTTAAAACTTTAAACTCCTACGGTGAAGGTTTCGATTGTTGGAACTGTATTAGCAAGAACACATACGAAGCATAGGCACTGATGATCTGAAACGTATAAAATATATTTAACTATTCAATCCGTTACCATTACTATTCACCAAAGATTTCAAAAGTCAACTAAAGCAACACTTACAGTTGGTAGAAATGCTTTCGTCACGACCTGAAGCCCGAACAAAGAAAACCCAACAGGAAATGAACCTAAGCGCATTTGAAGCGACAAAACCTGCACGACCAATAAAACACAAATTTGAACTAAAACTGAATTCCCAGAATGCCACTGAAAACCCAGCCGAACATCTCACCTGTGTTTGCTGTGCCAAAGTCAGCCGGGACATTGGAACTTTGGACAAAGTGCGGTAAGCCATTTGAGACTGTTTTACCAAGCAGAATAAAAACATGACTGAAATCACTTGACTAATGACTGTATTAAACGAATGACCAAAGAAATCAGAGATAAAATCGAGCCGTGATGGCATCAAAACAGGTATCAATACTTGAATTGATTATATTGGTTAACAATTACCAACAAATTCTTCAGTAAAATACGGCGATGTTCACACGCTATGCCAAAATGTAATGTTTAATTTTAAAAAATAACCCGTATTTATTATATTTTTTTTAGAAATATCGTTCAATAAGTGGCCAGCAATATACAGACATACGTGTATTTGACTTTTTCCATAGATGGTTAAATCCGAAATTTGCCACAAATGAACCTACATGGCCATGTATGCCCGTGTCAATAAATGCTAAAAGGACATACACTGTATATGACATATTCCAGATAGTACTAGATCAGAAATTGTCTACAGATGGACCTATATGTCCATTCATATCAATAATGCTCATTTTACTGTCAATATATGGACAAAAGGACATTTTCCATGTTGGGTTAGATCAGAACTTGTCCATGAATGAACCTCTATGGTCATATTTGTCCATATATATCTGTATGTTTTTTTACACCAAACCTGAAAAATACAATATTAAACATACGTTCTTATTTGACTTATACCATATATGGTTAGTATGTCTTGCACTGTATAACCCCATATATGGCCATATTAAAATTTCAACCCGGGACATCTATCAAGGCTCGGTATCAAATTGAAAACAATTTACTTTTGCATGAGATATGGATGCCAGTCCACACGTGACCAGTAGGCATATGGTGCACTCCAGTGTGAAATATAATAAGCTTGCAACTGTGTTCCAACCGTCTGTAGTTTCAGAAACCATCATGTAAGTTTGGGAGCCAGTGGATATCAGGTTGTTGACAAGAACGCTGCCAGTGTAAAACTTCAAGCAGTTGTCAGCAACTTCCATCCACTCCGTGACATGGATGTAACTGGAACGGTACTGTTCCATGTTAATTTTGTTATTTTGAATCTCATCTTGCAGCTGATCGTTGAGAGTCGAGAAGACCTTGCTCGCAGTCAGACAGACAAGGGCCAAGAACCCCATGACGGTAATATCGGTGATGATACTAAAGGTCATGGCCGATTTTTTGAAAATCATATGCTTGGAAAGGGGGTACATGAAAATGTCCGACCAGAACACTGCAACAAATTAGACATTACGTTATTATCCATGCCAAACATGAAGTTAAATGCAGTTGAGTGCAATATTTGAGATGCCATGTGTTTTTTATGTATTAACATAGGTGGATATAAGTAGATGGGAGATTAGGATTAAATTTCGCTAGAATATTCGGATACCAGCCCCAAAGGGCACCTCAACTCGGCCTTTATAGGAGATCCAAGTTAATGTTCATCAAGAATGTTAGTTAGATGAAAGGGAATTAGCACTTGATGTGTTGTTTTGTTTTCTTGGTGTTTTTTTCAGTCAATATGACGATCCTAAAGGTGTTTCACACTGCTGGTTTATCAACACTTGAAGACAGAAATGCAAACCACCACCTGCTGTGTTGATTAGTTTGTTGGGATGTATCGGTTTATTTGTTTTACGATAAGCGATTCACAATTAAGATACAGGTGGGTGCAGGTTGATGGGTACTAAAGACTATAAAGAGGATGCATTTAACAGGATACAAAACAAGAAACATTTTTGGAATCAATTGACCAATTGCATTTTAGGGAATATGGTTATAATCCACAAATCCACAATGAAAGTGGGCAGGTTTTTAATATACAACAGAACAATGCAGACTACCAAAATTAAATAATATCCTTAAATCTAATAAAACGTTAAAGTACCTATATGCACGTTGCTTATAAGTAATAAATAATTTCAAAATACTTCGCAATGACTAGCCCTTTTATGTTTTGTTTTTTCTAATTACTTGCATGCAATTTGTAAAACTGCATCCAAACGTCTTTGCAAACAGCAACTCGTTTCGTAGCAACCGAAAAAAGTGTGGTAATAGGAGCAATCAAGAAAAGCAAGCAACTCACAAAACCCTTTCAAGAAGAACAGCAGGATGCAAACTAGCAGGACGCACCAGGAGTAGTTGGTAACGCTCTTCCTGACCACTTCCGTGTACTTTCCATTCAGCTTGATGGCGGTCCACATACTGAAGAAGCGCCTAAAGCCTGACTTGTGGTAATTTGCCACCAAGAAATTCAGTCTGGCAAAAGCGGTTGTGAAATTGAAGGAGGAATTTATAACGCAGGTCAGAAAGCCATCGTTAATCCCAAATATGACCGAGTTACAGAGAAAAAGACGATAGGTGACATAGGAATACATCGTAATCAGCGTTCCGAAAGAATATAGAGCCCACAAGACGTGGTAGAGCTTGGAAGGGGTTCCAGAACAATCAGCTAGTGCAAGAACCTTCATCAAGAGCAGATAAGGACGACACAATAGCTTGAAATCAGGCAAGGCAGTCAACTCTTGATCAGCATTGTCGTTGATGAAAAGGTTGTATTCTGTGCTGCCAGGCTTTCTCCAGGGCATTTCAGACTTCGTCAAAGCATGCATATTTCCTCTCAATTTCGCCATTGCGCCGACGGAATGAATACGGATGTACCGACGTCCTTTTGTAAAAGAACACTTAACAAATTAATGTCGGTGGAGTTGTTAAACTCGGGACATCAGAGGTCGCAATCCATCATTCTAAGAGGTCAGTGTAAACAGTTGTCGTCATGTTATGCCAACAAAAGCGTCATCACTCAATACTGTAGGTTTGGTTTTATGAAATGCATTTCGATAGAAATGCAATAATGTACTCTCCAGTGCATTGATCAAAACTTCCAGCTCAAGGGTGTTTGTGAAGCACACGAGTGCACAAAGTAAATATGAAAGTGCTACATGACAAGAGACTCAAGCTAATTGTATCAGAAATAGGTCAAATGTAATTGTGAAATTTATTCAGAAGAAAATATGACGTCGGGAAACATGCAATGTTTCTGGCCACTAGATCAACGATCATTCGATGTATTTTGTTAGTTTAACCATTCCAGGTTTTTAGCAATCACTTCTTCCTCTTTTTTCATTTCCTTTTTTGAATTCATGATAGAATTGTCTAATGAAATTTCACATTTTTCAATACTCCCGGTTACAATTGCTGCTATACCACTAGCAGTTCCTGTTCCTTAAAATGTTACGTTTACCATAACGTCTCGTATGTTGAATCGGGTCTATTGCAACAGGTACTGAGAGAAATCCTTAAAATATCTTCTCACGATGTAAGCCCAAGGTTCAATTTTCTGCCATTTTGGTTCAAACTAGAACTGTTCGTTTGTGGGAGACCACTTCAACAATTTGTACACTGATGTAACATTTTTGTACAGATAAACAACAACAATTAAACTGGCACGTTCCATCATGTTACTAAATAACATTAACTTCATAATTTGAATTTTACAGCACGTGCTATACAACAAATAAATAATAATTGTAGATCAAATATAATGAATAAAGGCATCTACTAAAGGAATGCAGGGATTGCAAAATGGTTGCCAAATGTTCACAACCCAATAAAATTGAACTGATATCAAAATTGCAAACATTCATCTTATGTTAACGATAAATAATTTTGAAAACATGTATAAACCGGCCTTTGTAATATATTATATAACCAAACGATTCCAGTGAGATAGGTTTTTTGTGAAAAAGAATCACATGGGTACCACGTCGATGCCTCCAATGTAATTTTCTTAAAATTCAAAACCAGTCATTTTACTGGTTACAAAGGCCTACGTGTATTTTTTCATTAGATCACTTATGTGCTAAATTGTATGAAACTAACACTTAACCATGCGAAATTATACCCAATGCCAATCGATTTGCAACCATTTCCCATGCGTTATTTGTTTTTCAATGACAATTTTAGACAAAATAACTTTATGAGTCCCTGGTGAGCCATGGTAACTTCTCAGAATACATTTCTTAATTTCTGAAAATGAATTTGCCCTACAAAACCGGACCACGATCAGTATTAATAAAACTAATAAACAGGCATACAAACTTATTAGAAAGCAGAATATAAGAAATGCACACAGGAAACGTCAATTACAACCAAAGTATGGATCGGTTTCATTAAAGTCTGATCCAGATTGATTAATTGGATAACCCACCCCGCCAAAACTACTAGCAAGGTCACTTTCGGTAATTGGAGGCTTGAATTGGATGACTAAAAATATGTACGTGATATACACGCTGAGCACCTATTCCAGAAAAAACACATAATTAGCTTGATTTACCATGAAACGTAAAAGCCATCGACATCCGACACCATTTAAACAAAGTTATGCTAAACTTACTGATGGAATCAAGCTTTTGGTAAGAACCTGGAATCCAAACGCAGACAGACCAATGGGCGAATTGGATAACCTGTTTTGCAAGCTAATTACCTTGAAGAAAGAAAGCTAAATGAGATTAAGAAATCTAATTTAAGCATAAAACTCCCAAATACCACTGTCACTGCATTTTAAATATTATTTTTAACATTCCCTTAATATAAAATGAATTTATCAGCTTACAAGAAGCTGCAGAGGAACTGCCGCATGGTCGATCCTTGCACAACACAAAATGTCGTATGACGCATGGGCCTGTGACGGAAACCGAAACGCAATTCGTTAGTAACTGAGATGTGTAAATAGCATGACAGGGTTCCCACGATTTCCAAACAGATAAAATTCCCAGACTTGCCAGGTTTTTCCATGATCTTTCTGAATTTTTCCAAGACAAAAACTGAACTTTTAATTGCTATATTTTGATATTTACACCTAAATGAACGCCGTGGGTAAAAGCTTAATTAAAATTAATATTATAACACGTAGATTTTGGCCTACATTTCTGCAGTAAATCTGCTTAGAAACATTCCATTACTGGAACGCCGATGTTTGAAAACAAAGATGTCAACTCATTGCTCCTGGCCCAAGTTTCTGCACAATGCTTTCTTAGAAATAAACACCATCGACAAAAAATTACAAAAACAAGATTGCAAATGTTAATTTTAGCCTAAACCCTTCCACGAAATCAACTTAGAAATGTCCATTAATTAAAGGAACGCCATAGGCAATAATAACAAAAAAAATTAATGAACAATTCATAAATTTTGTTTGTAGTTTGCTATAGAAAAGTATCGAACTGAGGGATACCAAAACGTTTCAAACGAGAAAAATTATACGACATTCCCCTGACTTTTTCCATGACCTCCCGAATTCCCTGACTGTCCAGGTTTCTCCAGGTCGTGGAAACCCTGAGCAACGTTCTTCGGCAGGTCCCACCTGAGAATGCACCATGGCAGGGAAAACAGAGCACAGCAGCACTACCACCACAGACTGCACCATCAAGTAGACGTGGAGGGACAAGAACATGGAGGTAAGCTCCTGGAGCAAAACGTAGGTGTGAAACACCATCTGGCAAAGATGGCCGATGAGGTAGGCTCCAATGACGAAAGAAAAAATGCCGTCACAAGCCGATGTGATCGTGACAGCCAGCCGAAACTGCGTGTTGAACGCATGCAAGCTCTCATGTAAGGCATATGGTTTTTGGAAATCATCAACCAAGGATGTGTTGACTGCATCGAACAAGAGCCAAAGAGTGGTGCACACCAGTACAGCGAACCCAATGGTGTGTATGCTCACGAACATACTGATCACGCGCATCACAAACAGCATTTGTTTAAGTACAGTAACCTCTTCTTCCTGGAGCTGCATCACTGCATAGACTGCAATATGAAATGAGATCTTACATCATTACTAACACATCCAGCTAACACATCAAGTTGTATCACTCAATAAAACCAATATAAGAAACTATGAAGAGGCAAACGTGAACAAAAAATGTTAGTCTGGTATTCCAAAAAAAAAATTTAAAAATTCTGACATCATTTTTCCAAGTTTAGCCGATATTGATTATCTAATATTTTAGTACTTTGTTTTTGCTGTTTGTGAGGAAGGTTAGTAGTGAAATTCGAGCTTATGATTATGGTTTACTTTTAAATTTTAGCCTGGTTCAACATTAACATTGTAATTGCGCTGTACGTTTACAAGTGTATGTGGGCTGGGAGTTAGTTTTCAGTCTTACTATTATTAATAGTGATAGCACACATCAAAGAAATTGTATAGAAATGGCATCTTTTCATAAAAATGCGTTGCGAAATGCAAGACTAAATCAGGGTTTCCATCACAATTAAATTATCGCCACCCCTGACTTTCATCATAACCGTGTATAGCATAAAATGAAAAAAATGTACGAATTACCGGTGTTTTCATTATTTCAAAAGTTTAAATTTTGCTATGGAAAATATGAAAGAATTCCCTATTGTTGCATAGGTGCGACAAGATACGCCTTATTTTGAGCGGAATCATGAACAACCCGGAGAAGTCAGGGAAAGTTTAAATTTTCATGAAACAATTACGACAAATTTTTATCAAATAAAATGCTCCAGATAAAATTATTTCAAGTTATGGTATTTCATCGGGTAAAAATGTCTTAAAGTTGACATGCAGATTTGAAATATTCCCTCAATTCTACGAGTTGTTTCTACTTCCCTTTTAATTTTCCATATCAAGAGGGAATCCTGTCACATAAAGGTATATGCAGAAATATTGCAAACAGTGCTCAAAAAGAGGTAGGCCTACACTAAAGGATTTTTTGGTACTAATTATTTGAACTGTCAATTATTTTCCTTTAATTAACATAACTTTGACCTCCACAAAAGAACATGGAAAATCATGCATCATCAATACCTGAAACATGAAACACAGAGAAGACCAAGAAGGCGCCAAGAATGCACCAGCTAGCTAATCGCAGGCGGGTTTCCAGCTGCTGTATGCAACGGAATTTGAGCCCCAGCTGGGCCCACAAATCGAACAATGCCTGAAAACGTTTGGCCCTCATGCCGGCGACAAATAAGGCAGTAATGCCAATGATTTCAGAGAGCATCGCAGAGAGACCAATGAGAAAAGCCACGATTCCATTAGAGCTTGGTGTCTGATGCAAAATCCACCTGACGAAGAACACAGCCCACGAGTTGAACATGACCAAAAAGGGGTAGACAATCCTGGGATTTTCCCAAAATCTAGCCCCGCACTCCGCCCGAAAGCTCACAATTCCCAAGCACTTCAAGAACACCAAATAAGGCCGCCAGGCTGCCATCAGGTCTGGACATCTGCCTCTGAAGACAGTTTTGGCTTCAATTTCCATCATGTTTCCGGTAGGTCCACGCTGCGATTGAGTCGCTTCTTCATGTACACTATTCAGTGGCACAATGTGACCCAATTTCAGGAAATGGTGACCATGACAAAGCCAACAAACAACCGTATAGATACTAATATTAATCATCAATAAGTAAGGTCAAACGCAAAGCATCCCAGCAGACTTCATTATTTTAATTGCATTCTAACATCAATAAATGTGGCACCGAAACACCAGTGTAAACATAAGATATAAACAACAGGTGAACAGGTAGGTTGAAAAAGTTAAAATGGCAAAGGTTATGCAATTCAAGGTTTTGCAAAGTAAGTGCAATTATTTTGTGGAATTCCTTTTTATAGAGGGCGATAAACAAATGTGAAGTTATTGGATAGTTTTTTCTACATTAATTAAGGATAGGGTTTTTAAAACATCCATCCTAATTAGGGCATTTTCGAGAATAATTTGTAAAACTTTTGATGAGCAGAACTCATTAACTTCAATGTTGTCATCGCTGTAACTTTTGAATGCAACAGACGAATCCTCTCAACAAGATAAATTCAATCAAAATTACACGACAAGTGATAATTGTTCAAAACGTGGTGAAGGCAATGCCTAGCAGATGACTATGTTTTCAGAACGTGCATCAGGTCTCTGAAAGTACCCATATCTGCAGTTATCACAAAACACGTTCAAAACACAGCAAAAGCATCAGGTTGTACGTCTGAGCTTCTGAATTGTATGATGAGAAAGATGTAAGTGAGATACATGCTAATCATCTGTTTGAATAACAAGAATTTGCTATAGAATGAGTAACGAACTCGGTTCAGGATAGGATTTAGTGGCACTTACAGACGGTATCAACTTCAAGGCAATGACACGAATGTGAAAAGCAGACAAGCAAATAGGAGAAGTGGACAAGCGGTTCTGCAGACCATTCACCATCGAAATAGACAACCACTAAGTGAAACGTTACTAATAATTAACTGGAGATATCCCCAATATTGCTTACAAGCAACAACAAAGGAATTGGCATGTCCTCCGTTGCAGCACGACATAAAACATGACAGGACCGATGAGCCTGTTCACAAACAAAATTTAAATTATATATCACAGGTCTTGAAACAGGTTCACAAATTAGAACACGAAAGACAATTGCAAAATTCGCTAATTTTGCCAAAATCTACCCAGGAGCTTTCGTGATGGCGAAAATTGTTCCATTTAAGAAATATTTGTCATGAATATAACGACAAAAAAATTTTTCTCTATTACCAAGGCGACTAATTTCTGAGACCAAAAATTCCCTGAAAATTCGAGGGTCATATTCTTATTTCTCCAGGTTCATAAAAACAGTTTAGTGACAAGTCTTAACTGTGGTAACTAGTGTAACATTGCAGAGCCCAATTTAAGTTTCCAGGTATTACAAGGTAGGTACGCTATCAAATTTCTTAAGTTTTCCAGGTTTTCCAGGTTAGTAGACAGTGATTATGGTGTAGATCCCTCAGTTAAGACTTAATCATAATACAAAATTATCTACACCAATTATAAGTGTTTAATACATTTTAGAACGCTTAATTTCTAATGTTAAAAAATAACAATGGCCGTTCCAAAAAACAGCATTTTACTTCATCAAGGGATTTTCTTGCATGATATCTGTTCTTTGAATTTCGACGTAGTTTACACGTCCCATCTGGTGGCTGGTAGATATATAACTTGAAGTAAGGACACTCAGCC
>JAQIXS010001598.1:0-28566 GCA_034700785.1 Rossiulus vilnensis | reverse complement strand
CCGTCTGCCCTAAACCACCTAAGGGACACTCTTTTTGTGTTCAACCGACCTGGTACATGTAAATGCCCTTTTCGAAATTTATAAAAGTATTTCGGTGTGGATTTATTACTTCATTTTTTTAAACTGAGAAAGAAACGTGGAAAAAATAATTCATAAGTTGAGGGGGATGCCCAAATTTGAAAATGGTAGGTACAGTAAGTAGGTTAACCCTGAGAAAGGGTGATAAACCCTAGACGTGTATGAACTCAAATCCCCTTAAAAAAAAACCAAAAAAACTAGCTGTTGATTAGTCAGAAAGGATTTCTCGTTCGTTATCAGGGTGGTCAACTCGACACCAGCAATTATCATGTTGAATTTTTAAAAAATAAATAAATGTGATTTCCAGGAGAAGCGAGTCCTAAAAGTGCTTAAAAAAGTACTGAATATTCTTTGAAAAGGTCCTATAACTGCTCAACAATTCAACCAACGTTGAAATCGTTAAAATTGTTTCAAATCATTAGAAAACCTTAGAAACACTGGAATATTGTTTGACAACACAACCTTAATTTGAATTTATTAAATATTATAAGTTGTCTCGTTAAAAAAAAGATAGATTAAAATTAATGTTATTCGTTTCATTTATTTAAACACAAACAAAATGAATAAGTGATAAAATAACGCATCCTAAAAATGTAATCCTTTTTGAAAACAAAATTCTTATAGTCCTAAAATTTAATCTTGAAAAGTCCGTAATTTCTAATCTTGGAAACTTGTTTTTCCATCCTGAAGAAGTGACAAACGTGTCAATTTTTAAACGTAAAAATTATTTTTTCGGAATAATTTCATTTTTTCTTCTGTAAAATTTCAACAAGTGTGGGAATGCCCTTTTAAACGTAAAAACAGTTTTTCCAAACATTCTCCGCAATAATTATTTTCCGTAATATTTGAACGAATGGGAATGTTCTTTAAAGGTAAAAATTTAATTTCCAAAATAATGATGAATTAATACGTTCTTCCGTAAAATTTCAACAGGTGGGTATGACCGACCCCCCCCCATTCCCGAATGACCTATTCAATCGCGATTTGTTTCGTGTTTTTTTTTTGTTTGTTTATTCTCGTTACGTTTTGGTTTCGAGCACCACCGATGTGAACTTTTGGTTCGTCGCCAGTCCAAAACTGTCCCGGGCCAGACCCCAACTCCCTGTGTATTTTTTTTTTTATAAAAATTCCGAGCATGTCACGCGGCAACAAGTTGTAGCCCGTCGAGGGTTGTGTGTGTGTGTGTTGTTTGTTTTTTTTGTTGGTATTATTTCGGTGTTTGCGCATGATCCAAAAATACGTCTGATGCTGAAACTACCTCCGGGCCAAGAGGATTGAGGATTATCCTGTTTCTGACTCTTGAGACTCTTTTAGTCAGACTCCCAATTGATAGCGAAGATAACTGTCGTCGTCGTCGTCGTTCCGGACTTTGGTCGGGACCCGTGTATTATTTCGATTTCGTACGATTTTGAAATCGTTAGAAATGAGTCGTCCTAATGACGTCATCCGCCTCTTCATCGATTGATTGATTATTCGGATGACGTTGAATGACTGATTTCTCACTCGACATCCACTTTCTCCGATAAAATCTCCTCGGTTGTTGGATTTTACGATTTTATATTTATATATATCGAAGTTTTGGGTTGTAATCGTGGACGCTTATAAAGGGTCGCGGGGACATGAAAAGAGAGGTAGGTGGCCATCCAAACGGTTTTCAATTTTTTGGCTAACAATTCGGGAGGGAAATTATAAGAGTGGGTCTGTAATAATAATTGTTGTTAATTGCTGCTAATGGGACCATCGTTCGTTATCATGGATTCGCCTTTATATTAAACTTAGTTAAATCGTTCGGAGTTGATGTTAGAATTTCGTTCGGATTTGCGTAAATGTAGTTTTTTTGTTTTTTTGCACAATTTGATCTTAGTGTAAATTTATTTTTATGTACGGTGCTCAGCGTAATTGATGGGGGACCCCCAATGGCGTGAATTTACATTTGCAAAATGATTGCGAATTATTATTCGTCGAATTTTTTAAGTGCTTAATAATTACATGTACTGCTAAAATCGTTTGCGGTTGATGGTGTTAAAATTTCGTTCGGATTTGCGAAAATATAGGTTTTTTAGCAGAATTTAATCTAAAAGCAATGACTAGCCTATAAATTTGTTTATACATGTATGTATATATATATAGTGCTCGGCGTAATTGGTGGGGACATCATTGACGTTGCATAAATTGGCAAAATGACATTCGCGAAATATACTACGGAATGTTATTTGTCAAAATTAAGTACATATTGTACAAACTTCAAAACCTGTGAAATTTCCTATTTTTTAGTTTTCCATAACATGATTTAAGAAATTGTTCTATGTAAACTCATTTTGTAGTTAACTCGGTTGTCATTTTTTTTGTTTAGTTCAAATAAAATGTTATAGACAATAATACTTAAAAATAACAATGTTATTTTGCCAAATAATGCAATTTCAATGCTGTTCCATCGATCTGTTCCATCTAGGCCTACTTGCTGAACGAAATGCATCTTATTATTATTTGATAACTTACCTTCTCATGATCCAAATCTGAAAACGTATTGTTAGAAAATGGCGCAAGCACGTGCGTTCTAATTGATTGTCATTCGCGCTACCAGAGGGCGCTAGCGGTTCGAAATTCGAACGTTCCATGTTCTGGAACGTTTTGTCCGTTCCACAGTTTGGAATTTTCAACATGGCGTTCACGTTGTTTTTTCGTTTTCCTTAAAGATCGTTATTGTTCATGAGCTGATGTTGCCAGTTAATGAGGATAATTGAAAGGTGTAAATTATGTTTACGAGAACGTTTCTGTCTTCACACTCAAAAATTCATCACGCATTGAAGTTATTCAGCAAAAGAAAACGTCGCGCGAAGAATGTTGGGATTAGGATAGAAATAAGTCGATGGCTTACTTATTATTTTACGTAGATTGCGTTGTATGATGTTATGCGTGATTTCTTGCGCCACTGCCAAAAAATGCTTTTCTATGCGTACGATAATGTTCGGCTAATGCACACCCGTTTCATTTTTCTTTCTTTCTCATTTTCGTTTCAGTTCTTTGGAGAATTTGGTCACACATTTATGGAGTTTCTGAAGGGTAGTGGAGATTACTGCCAGGCGCAACACAAATAAAAAAGCTGCTGCCACCAACCGCTGCTGCGTTGGACACATAGGCCCAACACACGACGCAACAACACGATTTCGACGAATCTACTACCTACCCCCGTAATATCACTCTTAACGAGCTCACTATTAATCAGAAGAATATCGTGATCTTATTTTTAGCAGCAATTCCCCCGGCACTCGTCGTCCGCCAACTGCCCCCTGACCACAACCACCACCACCTACGGATCCCCGGATCACCGAGCTCCAAAAAAATTATTAGCCTAACGAGTGCGTGTTGTTCGGACCGGCGAGCGGGCCGAACGTGTGTCCAACTTGCTGGAGAACCGAATGGGGTGAAGCCGCGCGGGATATTTTTTTTCCATCTTCCCTAAAAACAAATCCTGCATTTCTCGGAAAGGTCTCTCGAGGGCCCTTCGACGATCTGCTCCAGAGTGGATCGCGAGTTTTAGGCGTCGAAGCTCACTGCTCGTGAATGTGAAGAAATCGCCTCGGCGTTCGCACGCTCTTGACTCTTTTTGCGCAGGTTTCGCACTCCTGGTGGGAAACTAGGAAGTGGAAGTGGAGGTGACCGTGATCGACCGGCCAGCCAGCCCCCTTCGAGTCCAGCGAAGGATCCGGTACATTGATTGCTCTCTGACCGCAAGGATCGGCTGATCGAGGTGTAGCCGGTGTTTCGTACGCTCTCTCTGGTTGACGAAGACAACCTGTCCTGTTCCGGGGATTTTTGTTTTTTAAATTTTTCCTTCTCGCGGACCAAAATCCGGAGAAAAAAAATATCCGTCGAGAGTCAAATTCGAGAAATGAGCAACAACATGAGGCAGAAGTTGACCAGACCCGCTCCATCGGAGATTGAGTATAAAAACATGAGGTTCCTCATAACGGACAGGCCTACGGATGCCAGCATGGGGACGTTCATCGAGGTAAGAATGGAAGGTCACTTGGTGTTCGGCTGTCATCAGGGTGTCTGCCGGCACGGAAAGTCTTGGGATTCCTGGTGAATTTTAGCAATACGCGGTATTTCCAACCTACCTGCTACTTGCTGATCATGAGATTTTACGTTATCGGCTTTTACAAAGGGCACTCACAATGTTATGAAAGGCTGAAATTGTTTGGACCGTAAATGCGGTAATAACCCACCTGTGGATCTTGTCGGAGTCCGGTCATTATTTTCATAATTTGTTTTTAACTGTCTTGATAAAACCAATTGCACGCTATTAAATTGCGTGACATTTTTTTTTTTAAAACGTGTTGAAAAGCTCGATATTACAATTGGCATGGGCATATTATTTTTCGGAAGTCGTGGAATCTTATGAAAGAGTACCGAAACCGGCAGACACCGTGGCCGCGCTGAATTGTTGTCAATGACATTTGAAGTGGATTAAGGGCAAATTCCTTTGGCCAGAGGTTATTATTAGGATTTTATTTTGTTTTTTTGAATTGGCGAGAACTCTCCCCACGTAGGAATTTGGAAAAGTGGGATTGGAGCCAAACGCCTTTCAAAAAAACTGGCCGGTTCCAGAGATTCCACGGCAGTCCGGCTGTGGAATTTCTGGCTCTGTGTCCGTTGTTTATCAAATTCTTGCCCTGATTATTAAAGCGAATAGAATGCATGTACGTGTTCGCGTTTGCTTTGCTGCTTCCTCCTTCACTTCCTGTTGCACTTTCGATCCCTCACTTCCGGGTCCAACGTCGTCCACTTTCTTTTATCCTTCGCCTCTGAAATGTTTGGTGATAGTTAAGAAGCCTGTTATTTACACTTCCACTCTTCCTTTCAGGCCTTTACTAAACGCCTCGATTATGTTTAGATGTAGTTGTTACACAGGAATCCTGTAAATCCTATTTTTTTCTTTAATAATCCTATATTTTCCCATATTTTAGCAAAATATCCCATTATTTAATGATTTTATGAAGTCTGTTTTGCGCACTTATCGATCACAGCCATCCCATACATCTTTTAAATACTATATTTCACATTTTTTGTTTAATATTCCTATATTTTTCTGTACTTTAGCAAAATATCCTGTATTTCAATCATTTTATGAAGTTATTATTTACGTTTTACTAGATTTTGACCAATTGTAGGAATTCGACCCAAAATACTGGGGTTGATAATCATGTTTTTTTAAAAAAGTATATTCCCTCATCAGTACTTTTCTTTAGCGAATTATACGGCAATATCCGTAATTTATATAATTTTAATTTTTTCGAAATTGTTCTCCCTACGGCGTTCCTATAGTTAATTATATCCAAATTTGTACAGAATTTTATTCCAAAAAAATATTTTGCTTTCCATTACTCGAAATTCCTCGGCTATTTTTTTAAAGAAAAATACGAGCCAAAATGCATACTTTGCGATGATTTTCCGACATTTTTTTTCTTCTGAAAAACAATTTGGGAATTTTGAGTTTAGAATAATTTTGTAAACTCGTTAAAAATCATCGCAGCAGTGAATTTTTTTGAATTTATTAAGAATTATGGTCGGGATAAACGAGTTTATAAAATAACTTGAATTTAGCTGCACACAAAGACCTGACAAATGTTTTGCGATTGCATTTAGCTGTTCTGCCAGGAATTAACCATTCGGGGAGAGTTACTGAATTGGCTGTTTTATTGTTTTAGATTTTTTTTTTTTTGGTTTGTCGATTGTGTGCAAATCGACCCTTGGATATGCACGAATACGCAAAAAAACTGGGTTAAACAATTCATAAATGAGTACTTAGTACGGAGACATTTAGGAAAATCGCCCAGATGGACTGGTTTTCTTAATTCATCGGCGCAGACATTGAAATGCTAAAAAAATTGAAAACACGTTTTGTGTCATATTTTTCTGGTTTTGCAATGTCCACCTCGGCGTCGAGTGGTTTTATTTGGGTCAGTGCTTCGGTATGTCGCTGTCGCAGCATTTGTCCATTTTGTCGCCGGAAAAATCAAAGCATCCAGAAGTTGGCTTTGAGACACCCTCCTCTTAAGTGAAACTTTGTTTCAAGGTCGGTGTGTTTGTTTCGGAGTCCCGTGACTTTTGCCTGGCGCGTGGTGTGGGTCCTCTCGAAAAAGGTATTTGCGGACACGAGCTGTTCGTTATTGGCATACCGTCCCGACATCATCCGTTCCTCCCAGCCCCTCAATGGGCCTGTTGGTCTCTTCGTTGGCTCCGGTGGCGATGGGATGGGGGTTTCTATTTTTGAGCAGTGGCTCTAAGCCAAACTTGCATTGGTAAGGACTAAGGTGCACTTTTACTTTTACGGCTCAACCGAATCTTGTTTGGCTCCCGATATAATGCGCGTTAAAAGTTGGTAGCATTCCCCGTTTTATCCCGCGGACACGTGGTGTTCTGACGCAATTGGTGGCCGTGCTCAAGAATCGTACAGGTTTCTCTATAAGCTCGTCTTTTGTTTAGTTTTTAATTTTTGCCTTTGTTCTCTCTAGGAACTGAAAAAGCATAATGCTAAGGATGTGGTTCGGGTGTGCGAGCCGACTTACAAGATAGACGCGTTGGAGAAGGAAGGAATCCGTGTTCTGGTGAGTGGTCCTCCTCTGAAGTCGGTAACGTCATGCTAGACGAGACGATTTGCAGATATCCTATATTTCCTATGTCTCCTATTTTTGTTGTTAAATTATCATATATTTTAGCAAAATATCATTATAGTCATTATAACCATTTTTCTCTATTGCTTTATTTACACCCGTTGTAGGAATCCCAGACATCCTATATTTTATAAAAATATCCTAATAACCTATATATAGGTATCTGTACAGGATTTTATTCCGAAAACTTGTTTTTGTGCCTAAAGCGTTCCTTTACTCGATAATCCTCAGCTATTTCTTAGAAAAATATGTGCCCCAAAATCCATAACTTGCGACGAATTATCGACTTTTTTCCCCCTGAAAAATAGTTATGCATTTTGATTTTACAGTAATTTTGAGAATACGTTAAAAAACGTTTCTTGTCTTTTCGCGTGGCGCAGGACTGGCAATTCGACGACGGCACACCGCCGGCCAGCAAGATCGTGGAGGATTGGTTCAATCTGCTCAAGGCGAGGTTCAAAGAAGAGCCGAACTGCTGCGTCGCCGTCCACTGCGTCGCTGGTCTTGGAAGGTTAGTGTGTTCCCTTGGCGGATAACTAGCCACTGGCAAGCGTAATGTTGCACTCATCCCTCTAGGTGCATGCGGACCTGGAAAGTCGGGGGGAAAATTACGTTTTTTGCTCGAAAATCATGGAAAGTCAGAGAATCCTACATGAAAATGCAGTGAGTTTTGAGTGGCAATTCCGATGAAAGGTTCTCCGAGTACTAAAAGGCATAATTTTCTACCAAGGTTTCGTAAAAAATCAAGATATGTCGCCTACGGCGTTACCTCGATTAGCAGTAATTTATAAAACGTGTTAGATACAGAATGTAATCCAAAATCCATAATCATAGTGGGTTTTTTGGGCAGATTTTCGCCTACGGCGTTTTCTTAATAATTAAGTTAAATGAAAATTATATTAAAGTATAGACAAAATTACATTCATGTTCTTAAAATGATGTACAATATATAAATGCAGTCTTCAAATTAACCGATTAAACATATTTTGTTATTGGCTGGAGATTTAAACTTGATTTTACTAGTAAAAATGCAATTGCCCTGAAATTACTAGAAATGCGAGAAATTGACCTTTCTACAGAATATCCACACAAAAAATCAGAGGAATTTACTGGTTTGGTCAGGGATAGTCGGGGATTTGCAGATACTAGATATTTCTAAGAATTGTTAAGCTATTGTTAAGTGGTTTGAAGAATGAACAAACTGAAAATTTCATATGGATTCATGATGTTGGGGATTTTCTTAGTTTTTACTAATGCGTTATATCTTCGTTTTAGGGCTCCAGTTCTGGTTGCTTTGGCACTCATTGAATTGGGAATGAAGTACGAGGATGCCGTGGAACTCATTCGACAGTAAGATATATCTTTTTTTTATCTAGTTTTGGTCGTATAAATTACGCTAATGTATTTTTGCAATGGATATTGTTTTGAAAAATGGCTGAGTTGTTCGATTTCATCTCTTAATCAAAGAATTGGCGCCGATTAATGACGCTTCTAGTAATACTTCGAGGGAGTTTTGATATCAAAATTATTTTGAAAGTATTTGTTTAAAACAAAAGCACCGCAGCGCAAAATTAAATTTATACTTTATAAAATTCTTAGATTTACATTTCATCCTATATCTATCCAAATTAATCCTATATTTCCTATATTATTTTCTTCTACCTCGTTCTGGGGAGTTTTGACATAAGAATTACTTTAAAAATTTTTGTTTAAAAAAGAAGCACCGAAGCACTAAATAAATTTATATTTTCATTTTATCCAGGTTTTATCTAATATTTATTGGAGAAAATAACCCTATATTTCCGATATTTGTATTTTCAAAATGGGTCGGGTGAGGGATATGTGATTATTCCGTTACATCAAACAATGCAATATCCTCTGACCGTGGTTTTGGTTTCGTTGTCCAGAAAGCGACGCGGTGCTATCAACGCCAAGCAGTTGGCCTTCCTGGAAAAGTATCGGCCGAAATCTCGCCTTAAAGTCAAGAACGGACATCGGCAGTGCGCCATCCAGTGAGCTCGAACAACACAACCACCACCGGTCCGATCCTCTTTTGAAAACTCCGTCTGCTGCCTCCACCCGACACTCTTTGCTTACGAAAGGGGAAATGATTTTTTTTTCTCGTTTTTCCACGTACCTTTGACACGAGCACCAGAAAATCTAGGAATGTACCAGGGGAAAAGATGGCGGCGAGGGAGGGGTGCATTTCTAATATCAAATTCATTTCGCTCTTCTTCTACTTTTACTCCTCGCGACGTTGAATTTCAGTTTTCAGTCGTGGTTGGTAACCTCTTGTCCAATGTTACTCGATCTGTCTTTTTATTTCGTTTTTTTTTTGTCTATTCCTCACCCTTCCCTCCTTCCTTTGTCTTGAATTAACTGCTGTCTTTCGTTTTCTTTTGTCGCTTTAAAAATTTCGTATTTCCCCCATTTATATTTTGCTTCGTATTTTTTATTTTATTTTTTTTCATTTCGCACTTTTTTCTGGCGATCTCCGGTCATCTCTCTACTCTCTCCGTAAATCTTCTGAATCGGGCTCTTCTGCGGGTTTTTTTTTGCCGTTAAACGAACTCCTCCAGTGCCGGATTAACCCATGTGGAGGCCCTAAGGCCGTCTAAATTTCGAGGGGCTCCCCTTATTTTTATGTCCTAATACGTTTTGAACAACAAAATCTTGATAAACCAGTTTTATTAAACAAAACAAACATCGATAAACAAGATATTGTAATGATATTAAACGAACATTTTTTGATCCCTTGTCTGCGGGGCCCCTTTAAAGGCGTGGGCCAAATCCGGCACTGCACTCCTCTAACGTTCAGACAGACGTTTTTTTGGTCTTGGCGTTTCTAAACGATGCCGCGTAAAGATCGGCACGCGTAAAATCTCTAATTGCCGGAACGGAACCGTCTGAGATTTTTGCGGCAGCCTGATGGATTTTCCCCCAAGAATTGAACCGTTTCGCGTTTTGTGCGTTACCAAAAAATCGAACGATACCCCGAAGTCGTTTCCGTTTAACGATTGCATTCCTCCAAACAATTTCTGCCCTGAACTTCGAAATGGTTCCGTGTTGGTGGCGCCGGAGATGTTGCGAGTCGTTGCTACGAATGAGGCATTTGCGGCTTCTTGGGCGGATTTCCATTCCTTTTTCCCCCACCGTAGGAGAGGAATGTTTGCGGATGCTGACACGGCTGTGCTTGAAAGCAAAAGGCTGCGCTATGTTCGTCTTCCCCCAAACTTTTCAAAACGATATCAGAATAGGGGTGCGGAATATTTTGAGAAAATGTTTTTTTGCGAATCTGGAAGGCAGTTTTTTGAGCTGTTTTCGATGCGAGTGAACCTAACTGCCGCCCGTGTTTTTTTTTGGCAGTTCTCTGTTCCTGTCCCGCAGTCTAGGCATCCGTCGTGGTCGTAGCTTGCCGGTCCCGTAGCACTTAAACCGGATTTTTTTTTATAAAAGTAGATAAAGCCTCGATGATTCAGCGGTTCTCTGAAATCCTCTGAAATAGAATAAAAAAAGACGGCAGCAGTCTTGACCCCTCTTCCCGTAAATAGGTTTCCATTCGCCAAAATTGAGATCTCCGTATCGTAAGCCGATTTTTGGGCCAGCCGACTTTTATCGAAAGCGTTTCGTGTTGCCGTCGATCCGAATAATCCATTTTCGAGGAACACCGGATAGGCTGCTACGAAACGAGTATCGTCCGTAATCGTTTTAGCCGCTTCTCCTAGTTTCCACTGTTTGTGTCATACTCGCCATCGTTGCGAGGATAAGCGGCCGTTTTATTCGGAGCGGTGAATTTATACAAAGAGTTTTCCAGTCTTGACGATGGAGGACAGCGACGTGTCGTGGCAGACGCTGTCCTCCGATTCTCTGATTCGGGGAAAAAGTCCAGAACCATCCCTCCTTATCCATCAACTTTTAATGCCATTTTTTTTTTCACATCGCGCGCTTATTCCGTGAACTGACGAACGATTTTGATTGCTCTTGCAATTCTTTTTTAAAAATTAATTTGCCCGTAAACGATTGTTAGAAAAGTCTAGATTACGCGATTCGTTGTTGGGTGAAGCTTTTTTCACGCTTAATCAATTAAAGTGTTCATTGATGCCCTTTATTTTTTCATTTTTTTTTCCTTCCAACTTTTGGTATTAACCCGGTATGTATCCACCTACGCCCCGTTTGGGCGGTTTATGGAATTTTGTTATGTTATGTTAAATCAGGTTAGGCTAGATTCAATCGCACATTTGGAATGGTGCGCATCGGACGTAGGTGGATACATAACGGGTTTATACCCTTACTTTCTCTGATCATTGGCTTACGTGAACTTGAAAATCGTGGAGCTTCGTTCTTCAGAGGCAGAATTTCTACGTTGCGTTAAGCCGGGTTCCCACTAAGTTTGACCGGTGATTTTGCTGGTTTTCGCTGGCCGTTCTCACTGAAGTGTCCCGTAGGTGAAATCTGATTTGGCTCTCGTGTGCGATGGAATGACCATGGGGGTGGGGGAACTGCTGGGCGTCTGCAGTGACAAAACATCCAGCTGAAGTGCGGTTTCCGACTTTTGCCGAGTCGGATCATGTGTGAACCGTGTCATAGAAAGTGTAGCTGCTACAATTTAGCTGCACGACTAACGTGCGGTACCAGCATGGTTTGAACCCGGCCTTAGCGTCTTCGGTGATCCCACCGTGTTCAGTCGGCGTCGTTTTCGATTTTTTTAAACATACGTTTAAATTCTCGTGAGTTAAATTGATCTGTGTGTTTGTGGATTTTCCGGCCCCGCTTTAGTTTAGACCGGCCAAGTTTCATCCGAAAACCTGCTATTTTAAGCCGCGTTTAAACTCGCGGTGTCTACGGATTTTCGGACACTCTAAATTTACCTCAAAATTTGTCCCCGATTTTAAAATCTTTAAGAAAAATGGGTTTTTTTGGGGGGTAAAGGCACCTGTAGACACCTTGACGATTCTCCCCACGTTTTAACGATTCAATCCTTCGTAGTCGACGTTGATTACAAACAAAAAATCAACGACGTAACGGATTCCGAGTGGTTTCGACCGCTGACCACGCGAATCCTCAACGCTGACCGCACTTCTTGGGATTGCTTCGGTTTTTAGTTTCTTAGACGATCGTGCTTTTAAAATCTTACCTCCGGCTCGATGGTTCCTTTTGCCCCAGGCTCTTTCTTCCTCGGATTTTGTGCTAAGCCAATGCTGGCCTCCTTCTTGATGTGGCGTTTTTATTATATTCCCCGTAGCTGGCCGTGCCGATTTTTCTCTCCCGCTCCGCAGGTCTTTCGTTAGTCGAACTCGCCGATTCCGTTGCAACCCGTGGCGCGCGCTCTCGGGTGCCGCTTGGAAAACGTTGTCGGTTTTTGTACAGTCATATGATACGTACCGATTCCCTCATCTTGCGTACCCTGGCACATTTCTCCGCCTCCGCGTAACGATGCTCTTCGGATCAAACATTTGGCTGCTGCCGCTGCTGCTCTATATATTGGTATATTCATTTCGTGTGTGTGCGTGTGATTGTGTGTGGCTGTACATTTTTTCAAATAAATAGCGACTTGTTCATAGCTCTTTTCCATCGTCGCAGTTCGTTGTAGCCGAAAAGACGTTGGTTGGACTGACGGTTGCACCACGTAACGGCTGCGGACAGTCCGCATTCTGCCAAGCGTAGGCCCATTACTTCCGGTAACCCTCTTTTTGAACTCCGAGAGCACATTCGGATCCGTACGACTGGTCATTTTTCTTGCGTGCCATTCGACGTCAGAATGCTCTTCATTCAGAATGCGTCAGAATGGCATATAACTCGCTGCTATTAGGGTACTTATTTGAATTGAACATAAACTGGCCCCTATTTAGACACGATCACTGTTCTTTTTTTAAAACTTAGATTTATTTATTTTCCTCTTAAAAGTATACACCCAGTTTAGATTTCTGCTTTATCACCCCCTCGATAACGTTCAGTTCTTCAAAATCCGAGAAATGAAATGCGTACATATCTCGTATTCACAAAATTCAACATCGCCTTAGTACGTTCGAGGGAATGGTAAACGGATTGAAAAAAAAATTAACGTGACGAGGGTACGGTTTTGTAAACTCGACTGCAAAAACGGGTAAAGGCACCCGGTTTCTATTCAACCAAACATGTCATCGTATCCGGGCGGCGGGAGATGATCCGGATTAGGAACTCCGAATCTGTTGCGATCTGGGCGAGGGTGGTCGAAATTGGGGGGTCCGAACGGATCGAATCGAGCACCAGGTGGAATGGCTCCTCTGCAAAAAATGGGATTAAACGCCGCGACACGTGAAACTACGAACTCGAACCCTCGAATTCTCGGCCCATGCTCACCTCGGCAATCCGTATCTCGGACCTCCCTGCCGAAATGGTGTGAACAAACGACTCGGATCCATCAACATTCCTCCGCCCGCTGTGTTTCGGCCCAAAGGATCCAGATCTCCTCGGCCCACGGAAAGGGGGTCATCCTCGTAATATCTAAAACATGACGTTATCATCACATCCACATTTCGCGGTGTGGTGTCGACGTCCGCAAATCTGGGAGGTCAGTAAAGACTCACCGGTGAGAAGCAGCGTCAGCAAAGGGAGAGGTATATTGCGGCAACGAACTCGAGGGCCTGTGTTCTGCGCTATTTTGGACATCTCTTTCTCTGCAAGAACATACACTGTAAGTACTTCAACGGAACGTTATAATTCATTTTTCTCGTCTGTCGTAATAATCCCGCCTCTTTAGCTTCCCGACTGCGAAACGATCCTCCGAAGATCAAGAGGGGCAATTAACCTGATAACTTGCGTTTGTCCCGAGGAACCCGGATTGTTCTGTTCCAGCTGATGCGTAAGGTTGCTCGTGATGAGATTGTACAGGGCCCTTGGATCTTTGTAAGCTCTGCGGATAATGCGTGGCATTGGTAGTTTACGGTTGCCGGTGAGTAACAAATTTCAAGCTTCTATGCTAACACCATTACCCGATATTCGTGATGTCATCGTTGATGTGACTGTCTATGTGAAGAGATGCGGCTTTTACGGCTTTATTCGAGGAATTCTAGACGGGAATGTCATAAGATGATTGCATCGATTATTGTTGCAAAAAATAGGTTTAAGAGTTCAAGCCGGGGTGGGCAACCCTGTTTGAGTCTGCCACTTCTTACAGCTCCCCGTGTTTTCAAAAATCAAAAATGCAAACAAAGAAAGCAAAACGTTGACTAAACAAACAAATTAAATACGATTCTTTACCGTATGTTTGTTCAGCATTAAGCTTCCCTGCCCTTTATCTCTTTACCAGACATTTTTTGTGTACATGTACATGGAATTTCTTCCAAGGATAAGTGGTTTGATGCGAAATGTTTAATTTTTGTCAATGTTTGTCAAAATTTCAATGTTGAACAATTACTGATGTCCATTTGGAGGCGGGTTTAAGATATGCGCCGATATCAAATATTCAGTCAAAAGTTGAATCGATTTCTCAGACAAAAAAATGACAGAAAAATGTCCGCATCCCTGAAATTCAGCCAAAGAAATCATGGAAAAAATTTAGGAAATTTTCTTAAGAATAGCAAACATTTCATACAAGGAATAAAATTATTATTATTATTATTGTTGTTAAAACAAATTTTGACTTTATACTGAAATATCCCTGACAAATCCGGAATTAAATTTTCTTAAAATTGACTAAATTTCTCCCCCATTTATGCATCAGGCAAAGGTACAGAAGTTCAACAATCACCTTAGTTGTCGTTTGAATCTTTTAAAAAATTCTTTGACCATGTATTTGTAACACTAATGATATTTTACCTGTTTTTTTTTATTGACAGGACTTTGTATAAGTGTTGATGATATATACAACCCACTTATGTCCTTTTCCGACCAAATGATGGAATAAACCAAACTTATTCATTCATTATTATTATTATTGCTCTGGATTTCGCATCCAATTTTCTTAAATTTTTCAACGTCCACTCTTTTACGTCTTTATTTATTTCGGATGCTTTTAATCGTGGGTGCCAAGCCACCATGCCACATGCTTGTGGCGAATTTAACTACTTTGAAATTCAACCGGGTTTCCCACCCCTGCCTCGGAGGCAAACGATGGGGATTAAAAAACCTCGTAAACGTACCAGCATATTTACTATCAACGTATTGTCCACCCTGATGACTCTGAGCTTGTAGACGGAAGCGGTGGGGTCGTTGTCCCGAATGTACTGCAAAGTGTAAATTTCATCTTTCACATTCCAGCCGTCGGGAAGACGCTCGGTCGGCGGAAAATAGGGCTGCAATTTCAAGGTAAGAGCAATTTAAATTACCAGTTGATTACCGATCCAACGGATCATTATGATCATGTTCAGTTTGCCGGATGGAGCACCTCTTCGTCAACGGTTCCGATGCATCGAAATCCTTCTAGGATCAAACCCCAATGGATAGCGGCGACGATGGCATCTCCTTTGGTCGCCAACCTTGTCGATGAAATAAACGTTTCCAAGCCTCTAAATCCTGACATTTTCATTCAAATCTGATTCCTTACTAAATGCGCACTCATTCCAAAACTTCCAAATCAGCTGTTCTAGCGTGTGGAACGGGGTCACGTGTTGGATTACATTAGTTGACTCCTTTATAACGGAGGGCTACAAAGTGAGCCAATGAGGGCGCATGTGCGCTGCTACTGCTGTCTGGCATCTTGGCGTAGCTTGGTTCAAAGCAGGAGGCGGGTTTTCACCGAAGGTTATTGCGTAAACAACGTTATAAATAACAGTGACAAATTGGTAGCCAAACACGTCCAACGTCCAAAACATTAAGATATGTGTCCACAAACACGTACAAAATCCAAAACATTAAGACTTCTTTTCATAAAATCTTTACAATCAGAATGCGGAATAAAAAGAGTTCTATTCTTCTATCAACTTAGAATAACTGCATGTGCTTCAAATCACGTGCAAGTAACTTTAGAACGAAAATAATCCAACAGATTCCTAAATTTCCAGCGTTCGGAAATGCAGTCTCAATCTCGGTCGAGCCGGAAGCCGCCATGTTCGTCGTGACGTCAGCGATCATATGGCAGTGACGTCACGTCCTTGTTATTATTTACTGAATTCCATTACGCACTGTGCATTGTGAAATCCAGACGTTCATCGTTTTTATCCGCCTTTTAACGTTTGAAGTTGTAAGAAAAACGACGCTGAAATGGGTGCCGTTCTCGGAGCCGCTTCGGTAAGTCGCAAAAATTGATTTTTCATTCGTGTTTGTGTTTTGATTTTGTTCTCCCAAACACCCATTAGGCCTACGAATCACGTTAGGCTTAATTAACGGACTATAAAAGATGGAATTGAAATTTGACGTTGTTTTTTTAAATAGCTGGCGTGTTGTTGCGGAAGCGCAGCCTGCAGTTTGTGTTGCGCGGCCTGCCCTACGTGCAAGAATTCCACTTCCACTCGGATTATGTACGCCGTCATGTTACTTCTGGTCACCATCACCGCTTGCATAATGCTCAGCCCTGGATTGCACGATAATCTGCAAAAGGTTCGTTTCGTTAAGAAGATCTCGTGTCCGTCGATTAAAAAAACCACGTTGGTATATGGTGTTAGCGTTTCCTCGGAATGTCACTGTCATTTTCTGGAAGAAATATTTCATGAAAAAGATCTTGCACTTGGACTCGTTTCGGCTGACCCAAAAAGAAACGTCGTATCTGATTTTTTTTTTTATAAATTGAGCTAATAGCATATTTGAAATTACTGTGGTTGTTACCACCTTTTAACAGTGTTAAAATGCAGTTATTCACTCTCTAAACCCGAAATAAGCCTTGGTAAAAAGGTCGTCATGCAGTCATTTTCTCAAAATGCTGTGTTTCTCTTTGGGGCAGCAGGGTTGCTCTTCCATCTCTCTCCCTTGGGAAGCGTTCATAAGTGACATCATATTTTTGGGGTTTCCCGTCATATCATGACTGGAATTTGACATGATGCATGGGAGGCAAGAGGGAAGTCCAAGTTAAACATGACGTCATGCACTTCTTGCTGGGAATTTGGAAGTTGACTCGTTGGGTCATATGACTGTGGCTTATATCGTCGAATACTTCCTTATAGTGTGATATCAACGATGCTGCAACATTTAAGAGCTTTTGGAGTGGGTTACATTTCGAATTGCTAAGCTGTTTGCATCCTCATCTACAAACTCAACCCCCAATGCAAGCATTAATTCTCCATAACTCATTAGGCTCCCCCAACAGGGACCAACTTGAGGTGCTACAGCCTTGGTAATCCAGTGGCTGGAGCTGGGGAGCCTATCTACTCCCTGACCAATAAGATTGACTTGACTTGACTTGACCATGCATTTGATTAATTATGCTATAGTTTGCCAGAAGGGTAAAAGTGGCCCTTTGTGCACGTTGATGCTGTTGTTGCGTGAGCAAAAGCAGCCTGTCACACGTCGATACTCTACGGTACAGCTGAGTCTGAAAGTACCATCGGACAGTTGCTTAAATTCAAGAGTGCAGACGTATTATTGGCTCTATGGAAGTTACTCACTGAATCTCACTCTTCAGTTCACTCTTCAGACCTGGTTTTAATTTATCAATTCGAGCCGTCTCCTCCGTTGGTCTTTAAATAGTTCTACACATCATCATTTCTGCATCTGACGGAATATAAGATCAAGTTCACAGGCTTCTGAGAGTTGATTTCACCATTTCACCCTCCGCTCGATGTCACGAAAGAAAACTAGCCAATGGACCGACCGATGTTTTTGACAAATGATACGATTTATGAAAAGTAACGTTACGGAGAAGGTTACAGCTTATCACAACTCTTTGTTTAGAAACATTTTCTGGATGACCGGAAAACCACGACACCTAGGAATGAACTGCTTACTTCGTTTAATATTATCACTTTTCTGGGGTTTTTCAAATCCAGTAACTATTTACTTTGTCTATACTAGATTATTCAGAGAAAGGTTGAGAAAAGTAAACCTCAAGGTGGGAGTAGGGACCCGGGAAGCGTTTTACAGAGTGCTGAAATTTAATTTTCTTTTTGTTGCGCATGCACTACTGTATGTTAAACACGAGACACTCGTCATTCTGTGTTGAATTCAGTTATTTTTATCGAAATATTGACAACCTTATGTGATCACAGCGATTTTCCGCACATATTTTCATCACCTCTGACTAAAGTTTTATTTTATTTTTTTCACAAGGTGCCATTTTGCACTTCCACATTGGGAGTTTCGGTGGAATGTAACAAAGCCGTGGGATACGAAGCCGTTTACCGAATCTGCTTTGCATTGACCTGCTTCTTCGCCCTGTTCGCTTTGATGATGATCGGGGTGAAGTCTTCCAACGATTTTCGCGCGGGGATCCAAAACGGATTTTGGGCCATCAAGTACCTAGTTTTGATCGGCGCCATGGTCGGAACCTTTTTCATCACCGGTCAAGAATTCGCCGACGGTATATTGGCTAGTTTAACTCGTCCGGAATTTTTCTTATTCTGTTCTGATTTACGAAATGTGAAACGCGATGACGTGTTTTTTCTCGATGCTCCTTCCAGTGTGGATGTATTTCGGCATGATCGGTGGATTTCTGTTTATCTTGATACAACTGATTCTCATCATCGATTTCGCCCACAGCTGGGCGGAAAGCTGGGTGGCGAAATACGAAGAGACCGAATCGAAAGGGTGGTATTTCGGTGAGCCTGTTAATTCGCGCCTTGCATTTGCCATCGGAACACGAAGGATTTGTCGTTAATCGGTTCGCAAAATCTTTAATTTTTTTCCAGCGCTGCTTTTCTTCACCTTTCTCAACTACTGCTTATCTATTGCTGCTGTGGTGCTTTTTTACATCTATTACACGGCGGTATGTTTTTTGAATCCTATTAAAATCTCTGGATCACGCGGTTGATCGTTTCGCTCGTTATTAAAAAAGGTGGTTTCGTGTTTCAGGGCGACGACTGCGGCATTCATAAGTTTTTCATCAGCTTCAACCTCATTTTGTGCGGCCTCATATCCATATTTTCGGTTCTGCCAAAGATTCAAGAAGGTAAACGAATGACGACGGCTTTTCTTCATGTGTCGAGCGACGGCTGTTACGTGACCAATCGCAATTTTCCATAAGTTGTTGCCAACTGAAATGTTTGCCACCGTTTTCAGCTCACCCCAGATCTGGTTTGTTGCAAGCATCCGCCGTCACCCTCTACACGATGTATTTGACGTGGTCTGCGATGAGCAACCAACCGAGTAAGCATTCAATGAGCGTTAATTAATCGGACATTGTTACAATCCAAAACTTTCGTGCCCAATTATAGATATGACCTGCAAACCCAATTTCGGCGAGATTATTACCGGAAACTCCGGCGAAGCCTCTAAAAATCCCACTGGAGTCGACGCAGCTAGCATCGTCGGATTGATCATTTGGTTTTGTTGCGTGTTGTACTCGAGGTAAATTTTAAAAAGGGAAGATTTCCGTTTACCCCGCTTCCTTGCGAGCATCCTTTTAATGTCATTGTTACGATTGTTATCCTAGCATCCGAACCGCTACAAACACTCAGATGAGCAAACTGACCATGTCCGAAAAAATACTGATCAAGGATGACGGGTCAAACGGAGGTATGGAAACGTTTTGAGTATAATCGTTAATCACCGTTAAACCGGTGCGTGTTTCTCATGTCTTGGTGCGTTTTGCGGTCGTATAACCTCGGGATAATGTCGCGTTCGTGTCCTTGTGGTTGGCTGTCTGTCTGCCTCGTTTGAAATGACGGGCGGTCCACTTAAGTTCAATTTCTTTTACCAACAGACAAGGAGGCAGTCTTGCATGTGGCCAATGTAGGTATGAACGATAATGAAATTTTGTCTTTATTCTTGAAAATTCAATTCAACTCGGTACCCTAATAGCAGCAAGTGATGTGCCATGTGGTGGGTAGGGGGATGTAATCCATCAACCCAATATTATTCTGTGATTGCCACTTCAATGGAGTGCACACCGACATCATTGTAAAATTTAATTTCATGCAGCTTAAGGCCACTTCTAATGGCATGCAAAAAAAATGACAGGTATTACGGATCCGAATGTGCTCTCGGAGTTCCATAAGTGGGTTGGAATGACAAGTTTCTACCACCTCGGTGGTTACGTTTAAAGTTTACCTCACACCAAATTACAATTACCTGATGAGGTGAATTTTTCAAAGAATCCCATGCATTGAGCTTGATCGCAAGGTCTCCCATTGTTTATCCTTGAAAATATGGGTGACACTCTCCTCTCGCTGGTTATTACCAGTTACAAATACAGCAGCTCTACGCTTCACCATTTCTAGTGAAGGAAGATGAAGTAAATTAGTTAACAAATTTAACAATCACTCACGTTTGAGTACGATCCCGCGTGGGGTTATGCGAACAGCCGAGGTCGACCGAAACCGCGCTTGGCAATGCCCCCTAAAATCCGTTCGTTTTCTCTTTCGATTCGCGTCAGCCGGAGGCGACGAAGAAACCGGAGACAACAAAGTGTGGGATAACGAAGACACCGAAGTCGCGTACAGCTGGACCTTCTTCCACATCATGTTCGCTCTGGCCACGCTCTACGTCATGATGACCCTCACCAATTGGTACAAGTAAGTCGTGAAACTTTTTTCATTTGAATCCGTTGCTCCGGAACCGTTTTAAATGCAGCGAGTTTTAAAAAGTGCTGCAAATGCAGTTATAATTTTCTGACACTAAAACAAAAAAAAGTAGATTTTTATAACTTCACCTCGAATGTGCTTCGGACTTCGGTGCAGTTTTAAAGAGAGAGTATAGGCTTTGCCAAAATGCAGCTTTTTTTTGTGTGTGGTTCCGTTCGTAGACCCAACAGCGCGAGCATCACTTCGATGAGCGAGAACAGCGCCTCGATGTGGGTGAAGATCATCTCAAGCTGGCTGTGTTTGGTCATCTATTTGTGGTCGCTAGTCGCTCCCATCATCCTCCGCGACAGGGATTTCAGTTAGATGCCTGGAGGAAGCCTAGCGCCGTAAGGTACACAACTACGCATCGCTCGCAACCCCGAGAACGTTTCTTTTTATTCGTCTTTATCCCCATTTGTGTTTTGATTATGCTTCCGAACGGTGCGAGAAAGGTAAGAAATACTCGCGAAGCGTGCGGAAAATTCATTCTGCTTTCCCCGCCACCCAGCGTCCCGAATTTAACGCGGGGAAATCCGCGAGGCTTCTTCGTATTTTACGCTTTATAGAAACCGGCGAATTACGCCTGGTTTTGCATTTTTCCCCCCGAATTTCCGTAATCAGTTTTTGTTGGAAACTTCATTCTGATTCGAAAGGTTTCACGAGACGCTGAACCCGCTAGAAGGCCATCTTCAAGTGCTCTAGGCCATTGTCACGCACTTCCTAATTGAAGCATGGGTTTGGTGGCCACGGACGATAGCTTAACAATTCATGTCATGTTGTGTCAGCTCTCCTCCACACCATGTAAGAGTTACTGCGCTTGACCCACCCCGAAAGGATTTTCAAATAGGGCAGCAATATTCAAGAAGAGGCCGGGCTGATGCCGTATATATCCAGCCTCCTTAAAGTTGTGAGGGCATTTTCATAATATCCTTTTGACAAATCTGAAGGGGTTAAATTGCCACCACTATTGTTTTAAGTATCGGAAGATAAATCGCTTTCGAAGATGATTATACACGGTGCCGGATTAACCCATGTTAGAGGTCCTTAGGCTGTCGAAATCTCGTGTGGCCCCCCTTCGCACTTTGCAAATTATATCCTAATACGTTTTGAACAACAAAATCTTGATAAACAATATATTGTAATATTAAACAAACATTTTTCGATCCCTTGTCGTGGGGCCCATAGGCCGTTGCCAACTTGGCCTATCGTATAATAGGGCACGGATTTTACACACGCGCACGCCGAGGTGGTTTGTGAATTGCGCGGGATCAAACGCGGTGCGGCTTCTTGAGCTTTTGCACTGGGCTGAATGAAAGCCAGTAATTACCCTGTCAAAAAAATGGTTCTGGGGCGAGTACTCGTGCAACCTACTCGGATGCGTGCTAATCGATCATTTACTCGAGAGCTACAGACGGAACGCGTTGCTAGAGTGTTTAAATGTTGATTTTCCTGAAAGTACCGGAGGCATTCACTCGAAACGATACCCCTTGTTATCGGACGAATCGGTACGCTGCTGTCGTCTTCATTTGCACGACGCTCGTGGTGTTAGTTGAAGCAATCGTAGCGGTATTCATCGTTAGACCATGAGAAGTTCTTAAATTGGCGTTAAGCAACAACATTTTTACGACTTCGTTGTAATCGTTGAACAACATGAACACCCGGATGCCCGGTGTGTTTACCATGCTAACAAATGCATAAAACGGTCGAAGCACCCTAACCTCGGCTGATTCTGTAAAAGCTGCATAATTTGATGTTGACAGTGACATAACAAATGAATGACCAATGCCCTCAATTCTGTGCAGAACTTAAAAAGATCCAAAGGCCTTTCACGATCTAATCGCGAGCAACTTAACGGCGTCTCCCTCAACCTCATCAGGCATCGAGGGAATTTGGCTAGAAGCTAAAGTTCATGCAAAAGGTACGCATTGCACCCCATGTTAAAAGTGCATTAAAAATATTAGTGGTTGAGAAGTCATTGATTTCACATGACCAGATCCAAGGGGACATCCTCGGGTTATTTCCTGCAAATCTCTCCCGCAATTGTATTATCTACATAATTTGGTATTTAAAAACAATGACTTTTCAAAGACTCGCATTATTTTATTGGCTTGGCATTCAGTTATTTTTGAAAATACTACTTTTTTAAAATGTCCAATGATTAACCAGTCACAAAAATGTCCTTCGTGCTAATTTAACGACACTCGAATGTCTAACAACCCGTAGACACTTGAAACGAATTATTAGTAATTGCGAAGGATATGTTTATAAAGTACGGTGTCAATTTGAGAACGTTATGATAAGTTTTTTATGTATGTACTATAGTGTAATGACTCGAGTATTATTTTAACGGCAAAAGTGGATTCTATATATTCGATAATTATAATTCATCGCTGTGCTGTGTGCAGTCTTACCTCGGATTCCTCCTCCACTCGTAGACTTAGTTACGTGTAACATTTTTAATGTATTTCGTATTAAATAAGATAAAAGTCGAGATTAATGCTGCTTTTACGTTGTATCATTACGCCTGCCGACACGAGGCCTTCGGACGAAGTGAGTTTGTGCTAAAGGCCCCAAGATCCGCGTTGATGGGCTTACCGGAGGATAGATCTTAAGGGCAGAAGAGGTACTCGTGATCATTATTCAACCATGATTTTAAGACAAACAGGTAATTATTATCGACTTTCAATAACTTTACCAGTTAAGTTTCAGGGTAAAGATATTTCAAATGGCCAGATCTGAAGTCCTGCATACCTGATTTCCGTAGCGCTTGGCTTTTTTTTTTTTTTTTAAATAATAATAATAATTGTGACAGTTTATAGGAAAATACAAAACGCATTTCACGAAACGATCTCATCTTCTCTGCTGGTGAGATTTAACCGATCGTAAATCTAGGGCTAAAGGCTAAAAATCATTTAATTTTTCCTCCGATTATAATAAATTACACAAAAGCCCCTTTAAAATATGGCAATTTTTCACGCGAACGTTCTTCGCGAATCAAAAACGGCTGACGAATCGTAAATTCGGCATGCAAAGCTGATGGCTCGGTGCAACAACCGAGGCTCGTCCGTTGCGCTAGCGGAAAAACATCCACGGCGATTCGACAACCTGGTGCAGCAGCGGCAGTTCTCATCAAATGCGAGTCCAATTGTTTTTTTTTTCCAATCTGATCCGATCCAGTCACTTAGTAGGTGCCGAACCGTGAAGATGAGACGAGACGAAGGATCGAAACCATTTTACACCACCGATGGAACCACGCAACCGGTTGTGTGGCCACCATCAGGAGAATTGCTCCACATCCCTTAAAAAACAGATGCGAGTGAGCGATTTTACCAAACAATCTCCACGTTCTTGGTGAATCTCCGAGTCCACGCGAAGACCTGTATCTCTCGAAACTAATCCCTCGGCTCCTCCGTGTCCATGGCATCTTGCTGCTCTGGCGGCGCGTCGAACTTCACTTCGACCGAGTAGTTGTGGTCGTCGTAGTTGGAGAACAGACCGATGCAGCAGTTGTTGTCCTTGGTGGGCGAGTCGGGCTCTTCGCTGCCGCGGTCTCCGCGCTCAGCAACCAGGCTTCCCGGGGGCGGCTTCAGCTGGATCACTTTGGTTCGCAGGACTTTCTGGTACTCCCGATCGGGCAGCATCTCCCTCCTCCGGCAGTCGGGCTTGGGATAGGAACCGGAGCGGGTGACCAGGGCCGACTCTGGGTCGGAGCGACGGTACGGGCTCGTGTCGAACGTCCGCGGCGACGACCGCGTGGAAATGTTGAAGCTGGCGGGTTGCGCGTTCGGCCGCTTGACCGATACCGCGGCCTCTGGAGCCGCCTTGATCGTCTCGGGTTCCTCGCACGAGCTCCAGCCGTCCGAAGCCCTTCTCGGCAGGTCCGGCTCGGCCCTGGCCGCGACCTTGTCCGGCTTGAAGTCCCCGTTGGCCACGCCCTTCTCAACCTCCTCGGCCGGCAAGTCGACCACGAACGAGTCCAGCTGCTTGTGCAGTTTCCGCTTGGTGATGTGCTTCCGCTTGACGTGGCTCCGGCAGTCGGATCGGCTGTACGACTGGTAGTCGCAGTGCTTGCACTTGAATCGGTTCCAACCGATGTGCGCTGCCGCGTGCCGCCGCAGGTTCGACACGTTCATGAACGTCTTGTTGCAGTGGATGCAGGTGAGTTTCTCGGCGTCGATGATCTCCAGGATCTTCTTCTCGACCATCGGGGGAGCCTTCGTTACGTGGTCCCCTTTGGTCACAACCGCATTCGCCACCACGCCCAAGCGCGAGCTGTCCACGAAATCGCCCGCGTCTTTCTTTTTGACCGCGCGCTTCGGCCGATCGCTGATCTTCGGCTTCGCGCCGCAGACCGCGTTCCTGGATCGCGGCTGGTGCCGGTCCTTGTCCGGCGACCGGCACTTCCTGGCGTGCGCATCCAGCGTTCGCCTGTCCGCGAACGTCTTGCAGCACAAGGGGCACCTGTGCACGTCTAGGCTTTTGGTCAGCCGCACCGGGGAGGACTGCGCGGGCGACTTGCTTTCGCTGCCCTTGCTGTGGTTGTTGTTCAGCTCGGAGTCGGAGTCCTTGTCCGCGGGCTGCCGGAGCAGCGCGGACTTCTGGATCTTGCTCCGCAGCCGACCGACCTGCTCCTTGGACTTCTTGTGCACTGACATCATGTGCCGGTTGACGCCGTAGACCTGAGAGAAGCGTGACTTGCAGTAGGGGCAGTGGAAGTAGACGCGGCGCTTGGCGTGGATCGTCTTCACGTGGAAGCTCATGGACTTCATGGAGGAGAAACGCGAACCGCACTTGCAACACGCGTACGTCTTGGCTCCGCCGGAGTCCGAAGAGGACGCGACGCTCGCGGGCGGAGTCTTCTGCCGCTGCGAGGTCTTCACCGAGTTCGGCTTTTCGGCGACCACGGGAGGCACCGAGACCGCGGGGCTCGGCCTGTCGACCACCACCGGATCGGCAGGCTTGACCGCGGCTTCCACCACAGCCGGCAGCACGCTCTGTAGCACGGCAACCGAACTCTCTTCGATCTGTTCCAGCTTGATGGTCACCTGCGACCGACCGGCGTTGCGGTTGGCCAAGTGCCGCGCGCATTTCGCGTGGAAATCGTCTTTGTCCGCGTCGTCGCGAGCCACCAACGCGTTCTTCTGCTTCGTCTTGACTTTCGCGTCCGAAGCCTGGAAAATCTTCGCCGGCGACGGAAGGACCTCCTTCTGGACGTCTTTTCCCTCATCGGCATCGACGGTGCCGTCCGGTTCGTCCGTCGCTTCGTCGTTGACCGCGGTGCCGCTGTCCGGACTCTCCGGCTGGACGATCACGGTCTCGTTCTCGATGTCGTGCTGCGAGAACAACATCATCGACTCGCAGCAGTGCAGCGTGCAGTAGACGCGCTTGTGGGCCAGGAAGTTGGCCAGGCTGCGGTGGAGGCTCTTGCACATCCTGCACTCGTAGATCAAGTCGCACTCGTTGAGCAGGAGGTCGCGCACCTGAGGGCGAAGAAAAAGGGGCGGTGAGGATTTAACGAGCGCATCCGCGTCGATTCGTCCGGGCGCGAGGCCCCTACTCACCTCCGCGGTCCCGTTCCGGATGCTCTGCAAGACGTGATGCGCTCCGGACAGTCCCACGTTGATCGGCTTGATGAGCAGCGAGTGGTCCTCCGTGGGCGGAGGCGAATCGGACGCCTCCGTGCATCTGTTCTGCGCCATCTCTGACAGAACCTACAAAAACAAGTCGAATTGAATGTTAATGTTTGCCAGCGATGTGAAAATTTAACTCGATGTGATGAAAGAGTGATGATCGTTGGTAACGTCACGTGATAATGATCGATTAAGGTCTTGGTTAACAGCTGCGAGAGCTCCTCGTTCGTGCGATAGGATTATTCAGTCCGGGGCTAAAGACACTTCTAGGCATTAAAAACGAGCGTCCCTAAACGCCCCAGTGTCCAAACCCCAGTGAAAACTGATCCGGTCTAGCAATCTAGAACCGGATTCGAAACTCAACTCGGATGTCCTCCATGGGCACGAAGGATGGCTAAACGAACTAGCCCAAACGAACCCAAAAAGCCCTTTGCTCCCCTCGCTCACCCCCCACAAACCACGTGACCCTATTATAGGAGGGCCGTGCTAATCTACTCCGTATCGTTCCAATTTTAGTAGATGCACTGCCGAAGCAAGTACGTGACCCTATTACGGGTGCTTCGATAAACTAGCCCGAGCCTGGCTTATCTGAACGATTCCCTCTGCCCAGGAACTTAGGTCTGGCGGAGGACTTTTTTTGTGTGGTGGTGGTCGCACTTGCCGTTCCAAGCTGTTGAATGAGATTACGACTCCTTCGGATGCATGCCACGACGTCTTAAAGACGTCCCTTCCCAAACGACAGCCACAAGGTATTGGAAATTAAATTCGGCGATGAATGTTGGTGACCATCCAGGTGCTTTGAATTGAATTGAAGCTACTAAAGGAGATTACGGCTCGCTCAGATGCAGGTTGCTGGTCATTATTTTTGCATGAGATAAGACTTTGGATTAAATTTGGCAACGATCGTGCGGAATGCTCTTCCATAAGGACCTTTTGTGCCCTTAAGCTGCATGAAATTCAATTTTACAATGATGTCCGGTGTTACACCCCATTTGATGTGGAAATCACCGAATAATATTGGGTCGATGGATTGCACTTTTATCCCCCCCCCCACCACATGGCACATCACTCGCTGCTAGTAGGGGACTGAATTGGTGGCCATCCAGGAGTGATCCCCTACCTTATGGCAACTTCTTGCTGACTTCAGGGTATCACAATCATGCTGTAGCGTCTTAAAGACGTTGGATCGGTCTGCCAAAGACCGGCGAGGAACTGCTAAAGATTTAATCTGGCAGCGATCGCGTCACCCACGGCACGGACGATGGGTGAACGGCTTGATCCCCTAGCACATGGCAACATCATACTTCAGGCATGCTTCAGGATATCACGTTCAATGATGCCCGCAACCATGCAACTAAGAATTTCAGGTTTTCGACTCCATCTCGCGGCCCCCGTGGTCGGGCGACCTTCGACCAGGAAGGGGCCAAGGGCGGTTGGGTGGGAGCTGAGGACGACGATACGTGTGGCGAAATTGGGAGCATGAAAATGGGGAACCTAAGATGGAGGACGAGACCTGCGGAGGCGCCTCCGACGCCATCTCGACCGGGATAACACCCCCGGGGACAGGGAAGCGAGGGCGGAGGGTTCGGAGCGAGGGGAAATCTCGGCATATTCTTGGCCGAATTCGGCTGGGACGGAGTTAAAAAAATGCTTGAAACAGAGGAGACGGAGGCCATCCAGGACCAGAGGACCAGCAAGGACCGCAGTGTGGGTTGCACATCCAACAGCCACCTGGACAACCTCTCTCTGGAACGATCGGTAGAGGAGAGAAACGCGACGTCCGTGGTCAGCGGCGAGCGCGGACGTTGCTTTACCTTTTCTTACTGCGAAACGCCGTTTACGGGTTGGGTTTTTTTTTCTCGACTTTCTTCGGACGACGAAACGCCGCTCCGGATCCCTCTCGCAATTCGGCGATCGTGCTCCTAGCCTCCAGGGGCGACAACCACAAGTCGCGCACAGACGGCGCCACCCGACGGCCGTGCCAGGTGGCGCCACCCCGACGCGACACTCTGGCCGTCCTGCGCCGACCAGCATGGCGCTTGCTAGTCGGGTTTCCGGCTGTGCTTTGCTTGCAATCGGCCGGGGCGATGGCGCCGGCAAGTACGAGACGCCGGAAGCGAGATTCGCCATCGAAGAGTGTCGCCGTCCGGCACGGATGCGAGCTGAGCGCCAAAGTTCCAAACTAAAATTCGAAAAGATAGAACAAGAAGAATCGAACTTCGAAGCACTAAGTAATATCTGCTCCTGCAGGTAAGTGTTTTCAATTAGTTTGTAAAAAAAAATGAAAAAGAAAGGAAAAATATGGTAAGGGAAAATGGTAGGTAAAATTGTAATGATAAAATAAGATGGGATGAACTTGTGAGCTATGTGAAAGTGGAGAAGAAGGCTCTATAGGGGAGGTCAACCCCTTCTGGCCACAACTACTGTAGGTAGTAAGGTTATTTTAACCGGGATAATATGTAAGGTGTGGCGTTTTTTTATTTTTATAAAGGCATAAAAAGGAGCGTACATAAATTACGTAACCAACTATAGGGGGAGGGGAGGTTTAGGGTT
>JAQIXS010001597.1:0-28570 GCA_034700785.1 Rossiulus vilnensis | reverse complement strand
ATCAAGAAAATATTTTCACTTATTTTTGGTTGTTGCAGCTGTAAACATGATTATTTTATATCTGTTCTCATAGCAGTCTTAAACAGGAAACTATTACAGAGTACGGTCGACAAGTAGAATTTCTGCGGGGCTTATTAAACGCAGACAGATTAGTAAGTGGAATGTCAGGTTGTTTCAACAAAATCCATAAATTAAAACAGTTTTGATTGCACTGTATTTAACAATGTAATAAAATTTTCATTTTCATTGCATTGTTCTGTTAGCCTTCATCCTTAGAAAAGTCTATGGCAAACACTTTGATATCACCAGGGCCAAGTTCCAGCAAGAAAACTACTGGGAGAGAAATTCACTTGAAAACTACAAACAAATATACCAACGAAATGAGGAAGGAATTGTTAGGTGACGGTAAGTTTTACAAGTTGTATATAGTGTACTGCTCCCCAGCTATAGTTGTCTTCACTGTTCCCTATCTAACCGTTGCTGCTGATAATTTTGCACTGTAAGAGGCTTTCTGATTCCTATCTACATTTAATTACATGTACCAGTATTACACTTGATTAGATTTGTTTTAGTAATCACCAACCCTTTAATTCTTGCCATGCATTAAAGCATGGTTGTGTTATAATGCAGGTCATCTTGCCGACCAATGATAGTTAATAATCTTTATGCGAAACATTTAGATGGGCTTAGGCACCGACCAACATTTGATGTACCAGAAGATGACTATGATGCTATTCTCAAATTTCACCAAAGTAAACAAGAAAAAGTAGCTGAAGAAATGGTTGCAATGGCTAGAAACCTTAAAGAAAACTCTTTACTGGCTGGGACGATTGTTCGAAAAGACACTGAAGTAAATACGCACAATTCAATTTCCTGTCGCTAATAAGACGCTATAATTACTGACAAGAATTTAAATTCATTGACAGAATATAGAAAAGTCAAGCAGGATAACTGATCAAAACTATGACCGTTTAAAAGTGGAAAGTGGAAGACTTGAGCAACACACTAAGCGATCGTGTAATTGGTGGATTTGGATTATGTTGGTGCTTGTTTGTGCCACTTTTATGTGGATGATCATGTTTATGAAATTATTTCCGAAAAAAACGAATTGACTGATTCTTATATTAAGAACGCAGTATATTACCTAATTTAAATGTTTATTTGATATATTAAACACAGTTATGCTTACTAAGTGCGAGTCTGTATAATTAATTTTTGGAAAAAAACATCTAATATAGCCAACGAAACGCAGGAAGTGAGTCATAGATTATTTTTAAATTTATTAATCATTCAGAAGAAATGTACATGTATATCAAGGTTTGCAAAATTTTGCTATCAAACTTACATGATTTCATGTTAGTATCATCATTTGAAATAATATATTAATAAAATAAGACTGGATATAAACCTGCCTGTATAATATTTCTTGGTATATTTTGTATTTGTTAAAATTCGATATAAAATAAGGAAAATAAGGACGTTCTACAATGTGAAACATAATTGTTCTGTTATCTATAATTAATTAGATCATTACCTAGTTTTCCAAGTAATTAATAAAAATAAGTTACACAATTTAACTGTTGTGACAAAAAATAGCTGTTGCTCAATCAACGAACGAAATGCATGTCTGTCAACGTTGCAGAAGTGTGCACCCTTATATTCTCAATATGTGTGAACCAGTAATTGTATTTTATATACAGTATGTATGATATATCAAGAAGCTTTTGGAAATAAGCTTGGGATTAGTACTGTATAAAAGTTAAAGCGGCAAAAGTATAACCACCATGCAATAAAATTACTTGTACATTTTTACTCCAAATAATTGCTAAATTTAATTCTCCAATGTAGAACTGAGCGTCTACTAGAGCTTCCGCTTTGGTTTAAAATTGCAAAATGTCCGCCTAAAACGTGGCTTCACTGCATGTAATTCTTTGCATTGTGGGTTGCATAAAGACTTTAAATTGTTTTAAATAAACGGGTATCTTGAAATTATAAACCAAATCTGAAACCCTTTTGAACGACCAATTATACATATGGAAAATTATTTTAGCAATTAAAATGTATGTGTAATTATTTTACATGATGGGCTAAGATAAAATAATCATCATTCCAAACAGGCATTCAATGGAACATATATCAGTCACTTCTGAGTGGAAAATTTAGCAGACATTTAAAACAGTCCAAATCTTCACGACTGAGATCTAACGTAATGCTCCAAACAATTCTCTCGGGAGATTCTCTAGTACATTAATGCAGTCTTAAGGACATTGACTCTGTTGCCTTGATTGATCGGCATGATTGCCATTTGCGTTTTTCACAAGGGGTCTAGCGCGATTTAACGCGTTTTATGCATAGCGTTCGCTGTAATTTTAGGAGGTTAATGGACTGGTATGGATTTTTGCAAAAAAATCACTGAAGAGGAAGCGGTTTGGACAAGTCCAGAAAAAGGGGAAAAAACTCTACAGACATTGCAGTATGTTATTGCACAGGTAATAGGTAATACGGATTAATTGAGCCAATCATTAGCTGTAGATTACCAAACACAGTCACCTAACCGATCAATGATGTCCTGCTATGGAATTTAGCAGCTGGACATTATATTAACATTATTAAAGCATATCGGTCGTGCAGACCATTTAATAGTGATTCGAAAGGCGGCGCCTATCGCAAGGTCCACGCACAGGTAGAAACGCAAATATCGACTTTTTGCAAAATTAACCCTCTCCACGTAGTGCCAGCAGTAAACACCATGCCAATGCCTACGAATTGAACCCCCGATTTGTTACTCGCTAATTCAGATCCGTACATCATATGGAGAAGAGGACTTCACAACGCTGCAATGCGACGATTTCCAAACGCAATTTTTGGGAAAAACACCTTTGAAGTTGAAGCTTCTTATAATTCACGTAAGCCACATATTCATTAATTTCAAACGTGTTTGTTGACAAGTATTGATTAACGGATAACTGATTCAGCGTTCGCTGAAACACTTTGTTCAGAAACCAAAATAGGTTTAATGAAGATTCTCTCAAGTGCACTACTATGTCCAGCTAAATTTATTTTCCGCCGTGTGTCCTTCAGGGTAGTTATTTTTTATAATTTGAAAATGTCCTGTTTTTTAGGAAAAAAACCCGCTATGTGACCTACTAAATCTGATTTTCCTCTCAATAACACCTTCGAAGAGGTTGCCTAACTCCTTCTTTTCAATTTTTTTTTAAATTTTTAAATAGTTGTTTTAAAATTATAAAAATAACTCATACCCTGGTGGACAACCAATTCTACGTCAGAAATAAGTAATTTAGCAATTTCTAAATAAGTATTTGAAGCAAAAATGTGTGATTTTTTTGCATGGTGAGCATTTCTTTTTGGAACATGTAACCAGTGTGAACTTTAAAAACCCACTATGATTCAAGACCTTGATTAAAATTATCAGCAGCGTATAAATTGCAACAAAAAATCATTCAGCCAGCATTTTTTTAATTCGTTAAATGTTCTTGATTCATCCAATCTTTGTAATAGTTGCTTCTCAGAAACCCGAGCAGTGTTTTCAAAAAAAAATGGACGAATCGCAACCGCTTTCATTGGTTTCTAAGTTATAGTACACTAAACAAATTCCGTGAATTTCTGATAAATCAACCTTTTTATTCAATTGTGAATTATTAGATTCAGTTGATAAAATGAACGCAGTAGTCATTTCTACAAATCAATTTAGCGTAAAAGCAATATCGAGAAAACTTTGATTATCAATAAAAGTCGTTTCAAATAAAATGGCGTTTTCTGAAAACCACGCAGCCCTAGAACAATAAAACAGGTCGGGGGGGAAGGGGGTGGGGGATGAAAACCCACTAACATTACTTCTTCCATGTATTCCTATACGAGGCAGAATATAAAGAAGCGAAACATATTCTGATTGAAATCAAATGTTTATAGCCATTTTCAATAAACATCAATGAATACTTTACCAGCATTAAAAAAGAATAAACTGATTATTAAACTGGTTTTTAGACGTATAGCTGGTGATTTCGATGGAAACGAAATTTGTTTTACTTGAAGAAGTTTCTATTGACAGTAATTTAATATCAGGGCCATCCAGTTAGATGAGTGTTACTGTTTAAATATTCATGTAAATGATAAGAAAAAAAATTGTTGATCAACGCCTAATTGTGGGCAATCTAACCTAGCATAGTAGCTAGCAGTGTTTGCCATAACTTAAGGGGTACGCATTTTTTTGCAGTGCAAAAAAGCGTGGAAGATGTTATCATGTCAGAACTTGGATTTTTTACACTTAAAACTGGCGCCACATTTACGCATCGAGAAAAGCCACGCACATTTACAACAGTAGGTAACTTTTGCCAGCTTACTAGGTCATTTCAGTGCCATTTTTTAAAAGAATATTAATTGATTGCAGACAGAGGACAATAATCCGGCTTCCAAGAAACGAAATATTTTGGTCTTAATACACCAATATTTAAACGGAATCGGGTAAATAACGTTTCACATTACTAGTCAGATTTTAAAAAACAGTTAAAAAATAGCATATTTTTATTATTTACCATACTAAAAAGCTTCGCACGATTAGCACTACACATGCTTTTTCTTAAATAAAATTGTTAACAGTTGCTATAAGGTAATAAGTACATAACCTCAGTGAAATTTTACTTTATGCATGAATCGAAAAGAAAATATACAGATCGAAATACTTTATAGGCGCATATTTAGACATAGAAATACAGTACATTTAGCAATATATTATGTTTATTTCGCACAAAACGTTATTAACATCTTTTTAAATGTGAAAAATGTTAAATATTTCTTCATTGTAGTAATTGATCTTACTACATCATTGTTTTGTAGGAATTTGAAAATTATATTTTTTTTCTGATTGAACGTATTGAGGTATGTCGGGAAATTAAGTCTCTATTGCGAATAAAGAAAGTGCCTTGCATCAATACGTGTAATTCTGGTGAATAATTTTATAAAAAAAATCGAGATTACTTTCGCTTTTCGAAATTTAAAATATCGAACTTGTATAATACCATCCACTAACTATCGACTTGAATTTTATTTGTACACACTAAATTATATTGAAATGAATAAAAATTTACATCCTTCAATAACCTTGAAGTTTCAGAATTATTTCATACAAAATTAAGTCTCATCATCATATACACGTGTAATGTTGAGTTATTCAAAAACTACATGTACTTACTCAGCATGAGAGGAAACTCACACTGCCTGTAATTCATTTTCACAAATAACAGGTACCAAGATACTTGTCATACCCTGGAACTAGAATCGCAGATTAATTTACGACAGTATAAAGTGTGCGACAACATCGATTTAAACACGGTGATCCAAGAATTTGAAGCCTATCATTTTGCCAAATTCCAACGCTATCCTAAAATCGTGAAGCCTATAAAGGATTTGGGTAAATTCAAATTGAAGAACTTGCACATCTTGTAAAATAAAAGTTATTCACTGGTGATTCAAATATTTTAGGACACAAATCTCACTGGTATGACATAAGGTTTTCAAATGGGATGAGGTTAGTGTGTGATCCTTTTTCAAATGCGGCTGTGTCATTGCAATTATTTTCGTTGTAAGTTGCACAGGTTTTCAGCATAATTCTTGGGGATGATCTAAATAAAACTGGTTCATAATTTTTAAAAAAGTATTTATAATAATAATAATAAAATAATCTGAATATTCCAAACAAGGCTCATTGTTTAAGAACTGTGCAACCACACAATTATAATTGTTAGCTACATAATTTTGGCGGATATTAAAGAAGTTTGCATGCACTAGTTTGTCTAATTTACCAACATCTTTTCTACAGAACTGTAAGCTTTCCAAATATTGACAATCGACAGCGCAATATTACTCCACACTGCTGCATCAAGAAACCAGGAAAATCAGCAAAAATGCCAAGACCAAACAAAGATACGAAAGTTGGTATTAACGAAGAATTATTGGGAATGCATTGATGAAACAAATATTGACGAATTTTCAGAGTAATCTTGCATATTTAGGAAATATTTAAAATTTAAAACTACGCTAATATGCATAATCTTCAACCTGATAAACATAAGTTTTTACAAAACACCATAAAACGTAACCAAGCAAATACATGTCAGATAATTGATTCATTTCAGTTGATTTTTTAAACACAATCACCTTATTATCTTACAGGGGAATTCATTCGTTGATGTGGAGAATAACGCAGACGGGTCAACAGGGCTTTCCACTCAGCCTCTCCACCCAGAATTGCGTCCCACAACCGCAGGAGCACCCGTCCTCACCAAACAAAATTCGTTTAACAAAAGAGTAATTATTCAAAAGACTAACGGCAGGTTATGAGTTTTAAATCGTTGATTCAAAGCGCTTGTACTGCATTAAAGCCCGAAACTAAAAATTAAGCAAACTTTACTTAATAATTATTTCTTTTTCAAATTAACCAACGATATGAAATAATATAACCAGCCATTAATGTAAACCACGCAAAGCTTATGGGGGTTTGCCGTTTCTTTTTTTAGAATTCCATACCCAGTTCTTTGCAGGGTCCTGACGACCTGTACGACTTGGGCCGAGCCTTGGGTGGCAAGTCGTTCGGACCACGTGGTTCGAGCGGTGAATGGGCAGACCTTATGCAAATCATAAGCAAGGTATTTCTATTAATTCGTCAACTTATGAAAACGCGCCGAAACGTGAATATGCCATTTTTGGGTGTGTGTTTTTGTTTTGTGGAATTACGTCATTCGTTCCCATAAAAACGTCGTGTATTGGTCATTTTGGTCTGATTTGAAAATTTGTTTAATAACCTTTACCAAAGCACGTCATTTCTGAATCATGTTTAATGTATTTTTATTTCTTCCGAGTTAAAGGACTGGTTAATTAACCAGTTTGCTGAACTGCTCCTGATTCCTTCCTCCTATTTTGTAGGATATATATCAGGCAAATCCCAACGTGAAATGGGACGATATTGTTGGCTTGGACGAAGCAAAACGTCTTATCCAAGAAGCTGTAGTTTATCCAATCAAGGTTTTCTAAAAATTGCCTTATTTCCTGACAAATACAATAAAGAGCACCTAATAAGTATTGTGCTATTTTTCTCAGTATCCTCAACTTTTTCAAGGAATTTTATCTCCATGGCGCGGCTTATTGCTGTACGGACCACCCGGTAAATAGCATACATATCATTTCTACAAGTCTGATTCATTTATAAAATAATGCCAAATGCACAACGTTTGCTTCAATATGAACTGTTCGAAGGAATATAAATCGTTCCATTCTTCGTTTGTGCCTTTGGCTGGTCAATACGAATCCAGACACGAATTTGTATCATTTTTCTTTGAAAAAAGGAACAGGAAAAACGCTATTGGCCAAAGCAGTTGCTACCGAATGCAACACCACATTTTTTAACATATCAGCATCGAGTCTTGTCAGCAAATGGAGGGGAGAATCGGAAAAACTTGTCAGGGTAGACTTTCCTTCTTTCTGTTTAAGCACATTGCGAAACTTCAAGAGGAAGTTTTCGCGTTCTCTTGACATGGTAATTTAAGCATGACAGACCAACGATTTATCAATCTTGTTCACAATAAGCGTTTTCGGTCATTTTTCGTGTGTAGATATTGTTCGAAATGGCAAGAGCTCAAGCACCTTCCACCATTTTCCTCGACGAGCTTGATTCGTTGATGAGTCACCGAGGATCATCAGAAGGATCAACGTAAGAACTGATTATTTATTGACCTCGTAATCATTTTGGGGCTTTATTTGGCAACGATCGTTTCAGACCAGTTATGCACAATGCCGCCAGTTGAATATAAATGGTATACTATCTGGAATATCAGGTAATATGATAATATTCCCCGAACGCAATTCCCAGTATTGACATGATAAAGTGATCCATTGTTGGGTTACAAAGTGTTCATGAATCATCACAAGACTACTTCTCTTCGCCCACACTTAATTCTTCTATTGAAATGCTCACGAAATTTCCATAAGGCAGCACTCTTTCGTTTAAGATTGCACACCTGTGCTTACAGCTGTACCAGGAAATACGTTTCAGTATTAGAATTTTTATTTTAGGCATCAAAAAATGGGCCTGCTCGTCGTTTATGTTATCCCGGAATAAATTATATATCCGCGACCAGGAACTGATTTTATATATTTTACCACTGAATATAAATTGCAGATGTTTGTGTCTTTAAAGTGAACATGAAGGAAGTCGACGCATGAAAACTGAACTTCTCATTCAAATGGATGGATTGGCATGTTCTAACGATCTCGTATTTGTCCTGGCAGCCTCAAACCTACCTTGGTAAACCACGAATATAATGTATTTCATTTGTGTAGTGAAGTGTTAATAATGTGTATTAGTGACATGTAAAACACTTGGTTTCAAAATGGCCACTGCATCCTATCAGAAAGCTGCAATATTATTGATGCAATCAAAGAGTTATTTTAAAAAGCCGAATCATATTAATTGGCAAGCATCTTCCGAGATCCAGTAATCCTACTGATGCATATTACACAATTTCTTTGAATTAAGGGAACTGGACTGTGCCATGCTGAGAAGACTGGAAAAGCGCATCCTAGTGCACTTGCCAGGAAAAGAAGCCAGAAAAGCAATGTTTCTCCAGCACCTTCCAAATGTTGTTTGCAAGTCCGAGGAGTTTGGTCTGGAATTAACCAGCGCATTAGATTACGATATTCTCGCAGAGGTAAGTGATAATGCCAATGAATTAAATGCCTAGCCAAAACATGCGTAACGATTTTGACCTAACACCGCTTAGCAATCGGAAGGTTACTCTGGATCTGATATCCGCCTTGTCTGCAAGGAATCAGCCATGCAAAGACTTAGACAAATCTTCGAAATTTTAGGGACACTGAATGAAGGTAAGTTCCTTAGGTGAACCCCTAACACGCCAGATCCGAGCTTCAGTCGAGTAATCTAATTTCCTTGCAGATGAAACCATAGCCAAAGATCTGGCAGTGGATCCCATATCTACGGAAAATGTCTTGACCGCCATTGAGCACACCAAGCCCTCAGCAAAAAACTTTGCTCAGAAATACTTAGACTGGCAAAAACAATATGAATCGGCTTAACATGAAGGCGAGTACGCGTGTACTTGAGCAATACTAGAAAACTGTTTTTATTCAATTTTATATCGAAAATGATGATGAAGCCAACATACGTTTTTTACGCTTGCTATGTTGGAACACCGCTGAAGTATTTTCCAACTGTGCCCTCTGGACACCCCATGCATAGTTACCTGTTAGGACACATCTCGTCACACCGCTTTAAAATCACGAATGTTTATAATTCAAAATTTTCCTTTTGTAATACAGTACATGCATTATCTAGCATCGAAGATGCGCGATAAAATTAATACAATATATGCACGCATGTCTTACACATGCTAAGATTTTCAGGAAATTTCACTCCATTGTCATACATTCCATTACAGCATATCATGTACATTTCTATACTGTATTTCTTTGATGTAATGTGTGACCAAAAAACGCAGCGAATTAAATGTAACGAGCTTAAACGTATAAATAATAAATAAAACTGTCGGTAAGGTAGTATACATGTATATCATTGCAAATCTTAAGTCTCATCAACCCCTTCAAATGACTATCAATTAGTTAAGCTCAGGGTAAAGTTCAGTTTGTTGATTCTCATCTGCAATCTTTAGTCTGACTGTCTACTAGGATAAAAAGGTTTCCACCTATAATTTGAGGGCAGTCATGATTTCAATTCCTCGACTATTACAATCAATATTTAAACAATAATGTTTCTAATCATTTGTAATGTTATTAATCAAATAAAAAATAAAATCACAACCGGATTATTTCTTTAAATACATTCCTCGTGATTTTTGTGTATGGTGACTTCAAAAAAGTAGCAATATGCAATTACAAATCGACGAAAGGTGATAGCCTTTCATAAAAAAGTGTGAAAGCAAATTAGCTTTTAACCCAGAACCGGTTTTGTTTAAATTTAATTTTGCAATACATGTTCTTATACTCAGCTAACGGAAGCTAAGTCTGTAACCAAATTTTTTTAAACTTCTTATTTGTATTCATTGCCATGTAATACTGCAACGATACTTACATGTTAAATACCGTATTCTAGTTCCATGTAGTGGATTAGGGTAAACACTGAGTAAAATTTGAGTAAAAATTACGTTATATAAACCATGTTTCCAACCAAATGTTCAGGCAATGACTTACGCACGCAATTTTTTTTAAAAATGACATCAGGATTACAGCTAGGGTACCTGTACACATTGTGCCAGCGACTAATAACGTTATCAAAGCCTGGCCGGCTAATCAGGAGCAACAGTTGAGGATTTTGACTTCTATAATTCTTATCAAGCATTCGATGTCACTTTGGGCCATATCCTTTTGTGCGCGAGGGAAGAAATAATAGATCCGGGCTTCGAACTAGAGAGCCTTCTAATTCAGCCATGATAACACCACCTTATATTAGGGCTTAAGTTGACAGGCCCGAATTATACCCTCGTATTTTTCACTTGAAATTCAAAGCGTGTCAGCACTCCCTTCTCTTCCCAATCACCGAGCTACAGTGTGACACAAGTGTTCTGCCAGGGATTTTGCAATAATTCTGAATACATCTTTTCAAAAATTCACCATCCTAAATCCAATAGCTGTCAAATGAAGCTAAATTGCTACTATATTTCAAGTTAATCCCTTTGGTATAAATTACGATGGGACATGTCACCCATTTTACTCCCCGCTACAGGGAATAGGAAACAATGACGATCACGGGATTATCGTCACACGTATAAGGGGAAGAAAAGCTCCCAATATATCTTTATCACGGAGCAGATCGAATTCATTATGCTTGGAATTCGTTTACTTCAAATTCAAATAATAGCATGCCAAAAACGTAATGAGCCCAAGTTGCGCTACATTCTTACTTTTGTTACAAGAATCGAAAAAGATACGGTGCATTCCTGAACGTCTCGGTATAGTTTCATTTTAAATGTCGATATCTTAGAAAGCGTGGGATAATGAAAATGCCCAAATGAAATTAACTTACGGTTAAAAAATTGCGCTGGTATTTGATGCGAGCAATGTAGCATACAATATATACGGTGTACGACAAAGTGAAGTATGCTACCGTATATACACCATATTTAGGACATTGCTATGTCACTGCTGTCACGCAAGTACGTCGAGCAGTTCGTTCACATTATCGCTGGCAGGAAATGGGAAAACGTCCAAGAATGAAATCCAGCGCATTTCCAATTTTAAACCTTAAATATTACCTCGACTCCGTGATCAACGGTCTCATACGTCTGCTAGTGGTAGTCCCTTTTCTGTAAATCACCGGTATAATGCCATTGGTGATTAGCCTTTTCCTAATAAATAAGATTTAAATGTTTAACAGGCTTCAGCCCCAATAGCAAGCAGGTAAGTGCAGAGCACTAAGGGATAAGGTCATGCTTTCACTGGTGCAAAAAAAAGCCCAGACTATGGGTCTGCGAGCTGCACGCAGGTAAATTCCCTCGGCGGCCTATACTGTCAAAGTTAAAGTATATAATTTGTGGTCAGCGCACTATAATCACCCCAACGAGGATTACTTGGAAGATTTATCTTACAATAGAAGTGCGACAAAAAAAAACTAACGTGAACTATACGTGAGAGGATGTATGCCGAATAAACTTTAAAATCCAATTGGATACCAAGCTGAAAATAACATCCAGAATATATGGTTATTCAGGAATACGACTTTTCCAGTTTATAACAAGAATACGCATAAAATGGCCGATAGAAATTGAACGGGTGCTGTTTTCCGCATATGTACTTTTGCGTTTTAGTGTAGTCTCATGCAAAGGCACAATCTAGTTTACTCGAATTACCTTATCATACAACAAATATCTATATGTATATCAGAGCTGTGAAGCTGCGTGGATCCATCCAATTTCCGGTAGGATGGATTGAAATCGTTGCGTTTCGGCATACATTGTATACATTTATCATTACATCACAAAAATTCAACCCACTTTTCCCACTACAAATACCTTTTAAAGTATCCATTCACAGTCAACGAGTACTTAACCTTAGGAAATAATACAGCAGGTCCCTTTCATTCATTTATGCAAATTTTCCTAATAGAGGTAGGTTTTTACGTTTGTCATTAATCTGTGTAAAAGTGCTGGGTTTATCAGATTTAGCCGGGTGCATTTGCTTCCGCATAGTCTATTGTAATACGGAAGTTTCAAAATTATTGAAAAATGATTTTTGGCCAAAAAAAAATTCCACCAATTTCGATCGTTTTTTTTTAAAAATTTTATCACTGGAAAAATTTTCTGAACGGCTTTCCACTACTGTCTAGGGTTTGTTATTGACGTTAGCCGCATACTGCCTGGTCCAATATTGATGCAATATGTCACTGCTTGGAGGCTGACAGCATGCAGACACCATCGTTACACTGGAGTGAACCAACTCCATCTATTGATAACGTCGAAAACCTAATCTGAGCCCTTCAATTTATTCCCTATTTAGACACATGAAGGCGTCACTGCGTTTTGTGCTAGTTATTCCCTCCTGAACGTCACGTGGCACGTACCACCACCACTTCCCCCACCTTTTCTCAGGCTCCCCAAATCCCATCTCCCGTGACATATCGCTGCGGTCCATTCTTCGAAGCCGGAGTTTTTACAGTAGCTGTCATGTGCAGCGATAGGCAACTTCATTTCCTGCGTCCTCCGACATGGCAGACAAGTGTGTGGCTGATTACAGCATTTGCCCATTTTCAGAGCTATATATTCTCGTGACCCCTACATCGTGTCAAATGTTCGACCATTTTATCCATTTAGAGGGGATTCCTTATCTTCCCAATGCTGCGTTGGCCGATAACGGCTTCGCAATACTTGTCTTTCGATGTTGATGAGTGAGAAAATGGAAAAATGAACACAAAGGCTCTGATTGAAAAGTTCAAAACCTATATCGATGTGCATGTAATGTACATTATTTGTTATATATACTAACATGAACAAAAAATTCATCATTTCTCCTAAGTGAAATGCAACTACAGAACATGGATTTTGATGCAGTTACCACACTTTCTTGAACCTGTCGATTTTTTGACAAAAGTTAGACAATCCATAATTGTTCAAATTAGGTGTCATTTTCTCTTAAATTCGTTTCTAATGTTCTAAGGCCGTTAAATATCATGAAATAAAAATGTCAGGTATTTAAATACACAACCCATTTGCTTAATTTACGTTAGTTAATACAGTAATTTACAAATTTGATCTTATCTCGTCAAGCCTCATGATTAACATTTTAAATATGTAATATACGCCTCTTAAGCATGCAAAAATCAAACAACATGTAACAGAGCCCTTGTAAACGTAACCCAGTTCCTCCTCATCACAATTGAAAAACAACATGCCAAATTGCGCGGCATTTTCATCATGAACCGGTTAGTATTAAACAGAGCAGAATCCTAATTGCAAAACTACCTCCGAAATTCCAAACAACGAAAGTAATTTACCATCCATTTTCAGAAATCAGGTAAACCAACTGTACCCCGATTTTTTGGGTATGCAGCGCCACGCGTATTTCCGCTCCTAGGTTTAATAGACCTAGTTCATATAATGGTGCAGTATAGCACATGCAAGTGTTCATATACCGCAAAATGTGACTACATAAAAATACACTCATGACTTAGTACCTTTTGAAAGCAGGGCTGCAGGAGGATAAGCTTCAGAGTAGATTTTGCGAGCCAAATATGGCATGAAACTCATTTGCTTTGGGCTCACCTTGAATTTCCTGATTTATTGTCAGAACCGTTCAGATTTCAGAGAGAATTTATGGTTGCACACCTGCAGTGAATGCAAAGGCGTGCCCGGGTATAATGCTTCGAATACATTGCAAACAACGTAGCATATTATCATATATTCACTTCAACCTAACGAGCGAATGCAACGCCTTCTTTGAACAGTTATGTGGTGGTTCAAAAACGTGTGAATGAAAAATTAAAGCACACGTCATATCATAAATCGTCTAGTCAACATGAAAATAATCAAATGCCGCTGTAATATTATCATAAACAGTGCAATGAATCACACCCCGTTCACTATTTCCGCAAATGAAATACTCTCTCTGTCTGACTAACTATGCTATATAAATGGGAACACTTAATTGCCATCATTCTGAATTCTGATCCGGTACTAGCCAGTGTTGTCAGCTCGAAAATTCCTGCCGTCTGGAATCTATATCGTGTATTTCACATCCAGTACATTTCATGGACTGTAGGCCTATACTATGTATGTTAGTAACGATAATTATGCTTACCATCTGACAAACTTTATCTTGTGATTGTAAATTTCAACATTCAGTTCACTGCGATGACGTCACTTCCGCACCTTCCTCGCTTGAAACTGTTGTTGGTCCATCTCACAGGATTGTTCTTCCAGGATTCTCAATAGCGACCTCTTATCTAGGGGCAATTAAATAGGAAAATATTACTATCAACAGGACAACCTTGATCAGCATTTAAAGATTAAAAATACGTCCTCTAAAAATGCTCATAATTATAAACTGCCCTAGCCACAATGAAAATTTAAATAATTGGTTTACAGGTATATAGTCTCCGCTATGAAAACCTGTGCAGATGCTAACGAGCGGCTCTCAATTCATAGCAATCATTAAATATCCCAAAAATTATATTGGGTCGCTGTTGCGAAAGTATGAGGGGGAATATTACGAATGAATGTTATTTTCTATGCCTATAAATGCATGCGTGCAATGCGCAAATTCGCGAAACCACTTTTAATTCCACAGGGCACTACATGTAGATAAGGGAAGCGGAGCTTTATATCGCGCCAAATGTAATCATTAATGTTTTATGCAGAAAACCCTGCAATTTAGACAGCTCCTTCCATTAAGCTATCACACACAGCATCTCTTGTACAGTATATTTGGTCATTTAAATTAGACACTTTTGCAACAGATGTAAATGCGCACGCTTTGGCTAGGTCGCGTCTGAATGGAAGGTACCTTCATGAATTTTTAACTTTGCCACCACGACATTATACTACACTTGCATGCACTGTACTTTTGAAGTCCATTAGACTGTTGTACATGCACACATATGTCTTGTAAATGCTTTTTACTTGTTTCGTATGCATTATTCATGAGCTAGTCGAAGATACAGAAAACAAATTACAAAGTTCACTGATGAAAACACCCACGCAAAATTCAATAAACGAGAAACCGATTCGCACTAATGTCATCGTAGACTGTCAAGTTCTGGCACCTGGAGTACCTTGAATTTAAAATCTAAATAAAGATATTGATTAATTTACTTCTTGGCCACTTCATGGTTTGACAGTTTAAAGTTTCAAAACAGATTGGAGATGAAGAAAAGAAATGAGGTTGGTGCTGAGAAATCCAACGATGGTAAGAAGCATTTAACTTTCCACACAAAGGCGGCCCTATATCATCCAAAACGAAAGCAGCCGTATTGTAAATCTGATGACAGGTCAACTTTTGATTAAGATAATTCAATATTTATCTAATATAATAAAGGAGTTTTTTAATTACTGAGATTATGATGACTATAAATATGCAAATATTGTTAGAGCACGAATAAGATGTCTAAATGCAGCAATGGATAAACTTTTTAAGCTGTGCTGACAGCAGAAGAAATCCATTAAAATTTTAGTTGAAGCAGATGTTTTTCTCTGACAAAGAATACTCATTCTAGCAGATATAACACATAACAGTACTCTGTACATTTATGGGCACCGATTAGCTATTTTTTAACAAGAGAAAAACAACTGTTAATATACGACTCGTGTACCGTACTCAACCTTGAGAAACTGAAGTTAAATAATGTTTAGATGAGAGTAAACATCGTTCTATTAAGCATGTGAAGTAAATATCTACGTGTTTTATTTTGCGCATGACATCTACACGTATAAGCAAAGCGAAACATGTTTAATGTTTGCAGTCAAAAGAGCCGAACTTTGAAGTAATGATGGATTTTTAATATTTATTAGAAATTATAATTCACATACTTTTCATGGTTTCTCCTTCTATAGGATATTTTTTATTCTTTTTAACGAATCTTATAATGTAGCAATGCATGTACCATAGATAACAGATAAAATCAGATCCTAGTTATACTGCTTTAATTGCAAACACGAACAGCGTCACGAACATGGCGAGAGCATCCATCTCCATAACGCGTTTTCGAACCCCCAGTTTCGCAAAATTTGCGCAGTATCATGTCGTTAGCTATCGTTTCCTGGCAATGCACAGTGCGCTCAGTGTCGACTGCAAAAACTACACGTTGAGTGAATGTTGTACAATTTACAAGATGTTTCTAGCCAATGAACTCCCCTGACATTCAATATGATAACGCCAGTGCACTTCCTGCCACTTCCATTACCTAGTGCGCAATAAATGGGTAGCAGTGACACTCTTGTCGACTTTTCAAAATTAATTATGCTCTCAGCAAAACTGCATGCATGATTGTGAAACGCCAAATATAGCGTCAAAACCATATGTGGCCATATCTCAATTTCTGGTGCATACGCGAAGCATTGCGCGGTTGAGGAACGTGCTTGGGGGAGTTGTCTATCTTTATGTACAAGAACGAGGACGTGAAAATGGAAGATTGTATGTATATGTGGTCACTGTGTTTCGCCCAAGGCAGCCTCACTTTAATGGTGTTTATTACACTATGACAGCCATTAGCGAGACATGGAAAAAAGCTTTCGCATTCTCGCCTGTCCTCCGACGGAATGCTTTCTACAAAGGCCACCATGTCGTTAGTGCGTACAACAGCTGAAGAAATTTCAAGAATTCTTCCTTGTGAGCATTTCGACAACTTCACCACTCCATTTCCCAACAGGCACACATGGACAGATAAGGAACACCCTCCCCAGCTGGCAATATCTTAAATCTTTGATGCTAAAGCGTTACTTGCACCGTTCGAGGATTATAGTCTCCGTTGTGCTTTATCCGCAATACTTTTAAATTTCAAAGTTGGGCGTGCATGAAACTTCAGTTGTCTCAACTGTCTATTCTTGCGTGTACTTCAACGGCAATAATTCCCATCGGATAAGATCGAAATCATCCATGCTACAGTCCTTTATCTCCATCCTCCGTGAACAGTATTTATTGTCCAGCCGAAAACCTAGTCTCAAATAGTTCACTGAATCGTACGAAACTTTGTAACTAGTAAGTGTTCCTAGTTAGTTATCTTCCCAGTATTCCTTTCCCATCTGACATCACGGTTGCTGAGATCAGTAATTGCTGCGTGTGAATCAATCGCCAAATATGAGGCATTTTTCAAGTAAAACAGTATCAGTATTGTGCAAGCTATGGAATAGTAAATTTCAATTGTGTTGTGGCTTGAACCGAACACTTGGACAAAATTCGTCAGAAGCAGTTAGTCTGGTCCTTCCTCGAGCGCCCCCATTTCCTGCCAGGCCAAGGGGTCTGCTCCAATCTTATCAATAACTCGTACTTGCGAACTACTTAAGATATAATCCCATTCGTTTGGAAGGAGCCCAAAGCTAGCACATCTTGCCAGTCTCACGTAGTTTTTATTTTAATTTGTGGACCGGGTAAGGACTTGAAACTTCATACCACTTTCAAACGCATTTTTTCATGCACAGAACCATCGATGAAATCTCGTAACCCAAGGCCAGAAGAAGCAAGCTGTCAGATCGGCAGTTGTGGTCTACTGCTCACACGCCGCTTCTCAAAGGGCATATGCCCACCATCATTTCTTTGAGCACCGGAGTCTTGATTGAGAAAGTGCGGTCAAGCAAGCAAAATAAGATGGATTGTATTGTTTGAAAGGGCGCCGCTCATTTCCATTAGCGACCCATGTTTCCTTGGTGATATCAAATTGCACAAAAAACATTTACCTCGCTTTCAAATGGTCCTGTAAACGCTGACCCTACTACTTACCTGCGTTTTAAACAGAGTTTGCATCAAACATTTCCCCTCTCCCCACAATGTCACGCCATCAAACCAGGACCCAAACCCCGCTCGGCATATACAAAGGCGCAATATGCAGGGTGTGGCGTGAGTCATTTGCTTCAACTAAATATACAATGTAATTACTAAACATGATGAATGGAATTGTACAATGCAGGAAGATTAGCATGGCCTGTTTTGGGGTCTAACCCCTCCAAAACTGCCAAATGTCTGTTCGGGAGGCCATAAAAGGTGAAAAGCTAAGACGATAAAAGTACAACCTAAAAATTTAGCAAAATACAGAATATATTTAATGTGAATTAAAAAAGTTGTTTTAAACCGTTCAATTCCCATGACAACTTTTAAAAATAAAAGAATTCTATAAAACTATGATTTGATTCCTGAATTTGTTGAATTCCCTAACCTACTCGTCAAAGTGACCATTGGTCCTAGTGTCTACTGCAATCGTGAAATAACCTAATATCTGTCCCCTTGCAACACAACGTGTCAATCATGGACTTATGACTAAAAACTGCTTTAAAGTGCTACTGGGCATATGGTCTCTTAATTAACGGGAGAGCTTGATATAAGTGATATTAATTTTATAATTTAATTTTCAGGCAAATTTCATCTGCTGTTTTACTAAAATTATAAATACACATACATGTAGCTTTAATCAATTTCTGATATATAAATGTCGACAAAATTGCTCAGTTGTGATAAACTCTTCTTTAATTTCGCCTTTTTTTTTGGCAATAACAAATTCGCACTTAAAACAGCATTGAAAACTAGATCATTCAAGTCAAGATTACCAATAAAAATACACTCGTGTTTACTTCTCATTAACAAATTGCCTCCAAAATCTTACTTATCTCTCCCGTGATGAATTTTGAATACACATCTAATTAATAAACTTTCTTCATCGTACAAGCTTTTTTCCGGCATTTAGTTTCGGATTGGACCCATTTTAAAACATTTTCGTTTACATTTTTTAAAATAAGAACTATATATTATACTATATATATATATTTGTCATGGATTATAAATTCCATGTCTCTGTTATATATATATAACAATTATATATATGAGATTAGAAAAGGAAAGCAAAAACATTTACAAAAAGAATGATTTTCAAAACGTGTTTATCGAAGAGACATGGAATTTATAATCCATGACAAATAACCTAACGCAAATAAAATTGCAAAGTAGTCAAGGAACTTGCGATACCATCATAACAGATCAGGACCACAAGCCTTCCTTGCTTCATTAGCATACATTGAAATGAAAAACAAAAGATTAATATTCATGATTTCTGAATTTCACCGCCTGCAACTATCGCTGTTAAACTGCACGTGTTCTTTGAAAAAACATTTCTCAACTACAAAGGTCTCAAACTCATGTCGAAGCATTTCCCAGCAGCTCGATTTTTCTCACCTTGGCATGTGCCCCCTACATTCAAAATGAATGTATACGTTTACACCCCGTGGAAGGTTCACAAAAGTAAAAAAGTGGCAATGCAAGCAGTGAAATAAAAAAATCACTGGTCATTTATCCACCTGGAGTGACAGCTTACCTGCATGGATGCGGTTTTCTTCATTAGGGGGCCATGTACAAACGACAAAATGATGGAAAAACTGTTCAACTAAGAATTTTGGCACATCCATAACCCTATGATTCAACTTTAGTCATTCCAAGCTTTTTTTTCACACATCAAATCTAGCAGTGGGATATCTAACCTACATGCACGTAAACAGGATGCTTTTTTGCTCTCTTTCCGAATTTTGAACAGTTCGCCCTAAACAAGCAGAAATTGCTTGCGGCGTGTGAAAGATTAGACGTCAAAATTGAAGGTTTTCTGAAATATCCCAAATATAGCAACAACACTGGTAATATATTATTAGAAGTGGATTGGCCCTTGCACAAACTTCTAAAAGAAAGCATTTTTTGAAATCAATCCAGAGCATTTCATTTATACGCTGTATATGAAATCATTCTCAAATTCATCATCGCATCATACTATGCGATCAATCTCAAATACTCTTAATATTCAAATCAGTGGAGGTACGTTTAAAATTAAGAAAATGTATCAAGAAAGAATGGTTGCATAAATACCACACTAGAAGATTTGAAAAAAATACTGAGTAGGGGCACACAAGCAATTTTTCTGGATTACTGCTTTTCGAAATAGAAAAACCTGTTTAAGTAGAATTGTCTAACTTTATAATAACTGGAATATTTTTCGAATTACCTATTTCATTATCAAGCTGCTCGCTCCCAGCGGACCAGATTTCGTCTGAATCTGATATCTCAAAAGAGTGTTCTTGTCAGTGACATTGTTACAGTAAACATCTACGAATTATTTAAGTGTTCAAGGGTGTAGGTGTTCAGCATCCTGGTATCCTCTAAATCGGGCGTCTCCTTAATGCTTAAATTAATGTCCAGATGCTGCGCCCCATTATTTTTTGAAAACAACTACACGGATTGATGTCAGTCTAAAACGAGATCCACGAAAGCCATTTGTAGCTCATTACACAATCGAGACTCAATCTAAATGACCAATTTCAGAATTACGCGGAACAGAGGAGGAACAATTCGTTAGCTGCCAGCTAATTAATTGCAATCTTCCCATCTCCTTGCCGCGGGCCAATTCCCATTGCAATGCAAATGCTGTAATAAATGCCCCCGCTTCATCAATATTCACTTTTGGAGACCTCAAACCACCCCCGTTGAAACGACCAACTATAGAAAAAGATAAAGCCCAAAAGGGCAGCATGGGTGAGTGCTCAACTAGTCTTACCGAAAACGTGCCATTTTATTGCAGCATTTCCCATCCGTTATAAATCCCACTCGTCTGCAAGCTTGTGCCACAATATATCGTCCACTTCTATTGGCAATATCCATGGGCGGACGAAGTGAGGAAACAATGGGGAAATAAATGGGTCCCACGAAACGCATTAGGGGCTAGGCGACCTTCTCCCTGGACAGATCCCCCGCTGTACAATCAGAAAAAGCCATTGGCAGTCTGCTGTTTTGATGGATATTGGCCGGTGATCTACTCATAAACGTAATTGATGCCCTACCTTTTATGTGGGACGATGAAAAGCGATACGGCTTGTAACCGGACCCCATAACACGAACGGTTCGGGGGTATACGGGCGAGAAATATCAAATGAATACGGAATTACTGGCAGATGCCATATAAACTAGCGCCTAAGCCCACAAAAGTGCTGTGATAGACCATCGGCATTAACCTGCATTACATCAAATTGAGCAAACAGACTTAACGGAAAGACTGGGCAATAAAACATTCGAACCGAATGAATTCTCCAGTGATGTCTGTGAAGTTCAAAAACAAGCGCTAAACAACAAATGCCCAAAGGGAGTTTCTTCACGTTTTGTTGAACTGTAAAGTTCATAAACAGCAAATGATGGCCATGTATGCAGTTCACAGTAGTGTCGCGAGGTATTCTAAACATAAGTTGTTGTTATTCCTAATAGGGGAAATAGCTTTGTAAATTGCATTTTTGAATGCATGCCCTAATGCGATGAAATTTTTCGCAAGGATATCCAACGGATTATTTCATCATTGCAACTTGCTTTTAGTGCATTAATTTGAAGATTTGTCAGCGGGATGTTGATGATACCTCGAAATAACAAGTAATCACGATGGCAACACAAAAACGTGTACAAGAGCTGTAAATTAGTTTAAAACTTAATATGTCCAGGATATCAAACATCAAATCTGATATACCTATTGGCAATTTTCAGTTCTCAATCAGTGTGGCATGGATATACCATGGAGTGATGGTACTGATAGTAATTGTATTTCGGTTTGGAAACACCAATGACTTCAGTTAATTTATTAACCTTAATTTGGGCTGAAATTCTCCAGTTACTTGTATTCAAATGCAAACCATTAAGTAAGGCAAAAACTATTGCGTATATATAGAGATGCATGTGAATATTAAATACGATTAAAGCATACAAGTATGTGCACAGCAATTGACTTACAAGTTTAATGCAAGTAAACTCGAAAAACACGTAGTGTATATTCTGCACATGTAAAGCTAGATCTATTCGCGTTGCCAAACTGCATTTTTTGGAAGTTGTAACTGAAATACAACTAGGCCAAATCAAATTTATGAGTACGCACTAGATTCACAATGGAAACCACCAATATTGCAATCCCTTTGGTGTTTACGGAATATACAGAGCCCGTGCAATTACAGAATGGAGGTATTATAAATAACTTGTTACAAATGGGTTGCTAAATTCAACGTGGATAGTTGCCACGAAATTGGTTTTGGGAGTTCTAGTCAGTAGACCTATAGCAGCTACAAGCTATTTATATTGAATAGAATTTGTGCGGTAATGTGCGGTAATCTAAGACCTTGTAACGAAAAAAATATATGCATAAAAAACTGGGCACTCTGAAGTTAGCTATAAAAGCCATTTTCGCGGTCTAGGCCTATAATTGGAAAATAGAATGGATTTGAAGAAGCCTTGGCATTAATCAAAGCAGTCTTATTTTCCATTTGGAAACCTGCAAAGCATTTACTTCGCATGCAACAAATTACGAAAAGCCATTTTGCTTGTCCGCCAATACTTTAAACAAAAGTTTCAAATATGCGTCTATTTTCTCCGCTTAAAGGTGAAATACCAGCAGCAACGTCTAGAGTTAATATTTCTGTTTATAACTCCGTTTCGATTTCTTGTTTAAAACAGGAACAACAATTTACCAAAATTATGGACAGTTATAAAATCCTGCCTAGCTCATGCTTGTTCTTTTGCTGCTTGGACTCGCACCACAAATGATATTCCAAGATTTCATTTCATGCACATGTACAGCATATCTTTTAAGTTATTTAGCTTTTTTAATTCGCACAAAAATTTTCGCAGATGAAATAAACTGAATGACTTGGTAAAGGAAATTTTTCCAGATTAGGCAATTTTTCAATTAGAAATTAAGTTCCTTAAAAGCATGTTTAGCCTTTTTAATCCCATTTTAAGGACAACCAAGTCATACCTGTATCACGGTTATTTATTAGTTATTTTTTGGAACTCATCCAAAATATTCTGCGAAAGTTTTATTTGCAATTAATTACTTAATAATGTAAATCCATGTCAAGGCATCTTATAAAACCTATTATCTGAATTAACCAAAAATGTCATTTCACAAACGTTGCTCCAGTACAATAAAGACAACCTTGTAGTCAGGTGAGAAACAAAAGCACAAGCTAATGTGTCATGTGAGTAATGACAGAAATGCTAATGTTTCAGGTGTATTATAAAGCGTTAGAATGCCCGCAGAAATTACCTAGGTTTATGAATGAAATTTGGGTAGCCTTCCTGATTGGTTGGCCTAAACCGTTTCCAGCTCACCATCTGAACTTAGTCACTCCCAAATGTCATGGCATCGTGAATCTTGTTAAAGCCTTGCACCTCCCTTCCGTGACTACATGTATTATCCAGAAACAGCCGAATGAGCGTTGCTGCAGAGATTGAGCTCGCGGATCCTTTCAAGTCAAAAACGCTGGTGAATAATTTAAAAAACAAAAGACCCGTTGACGGCAGAAAGGTGAACAAGTGGACATGAACCGAGTCGAAAAGAACATGTCTCAAACACTATTATATCGATTGATTTATGCCGCGATTGTGCGATTCCCCGATAAAAACTGGCCACTCGCAAAAACGCCACCAAATATACGATGGCCTCTTCGCCAAATGGCATTGCTATATATCTCCGCTCGGACGCAAAAAAATGCTGCCAGACTGGCCATAACAAAGGTTAAGAATAGCGCAAGATTTACGAGTTACCAAGAAGGCCATCGTATCGCCTTACCGCAGAAAATAACACACCACATACAGCTTGGCTACACAAACACACCGATACCACCTTCCCAACGTCAAAATTATACGTTACAATTACGAGATAGCGTAGCGCCATCTTTAATAACATTAATTGAAAATCTTTCTAAATGCACTTGGCGTGTAAGCTACTGAGTGTTTTCTGCCAACCCATTGTAGCTGAAAGCGGCGAAATCCCATGGACGTCCAACAAAGAATAAGGAAGGAAAAGGCTGTTGGCAATTTGTTATGGACCGCTTTCACTACCCACCGATACGAGACCATATAATTTGACTCGGGATTTATTTTCACCGATTGTTCAATTTGGGACGACGTAAGGAAAATGTTGACTTGACAGAATTGTGATTGGAAGGAGTGTGCAGGAAGCAGACATCCGAACAATGATGATATATTATTTCGTTTCGCCTTTGTGAGCCATTACAAATTCAAGACCAAGAAATACGGTTATATCCTCAAATAAGGCCCTACGTGTTCTTTTCAGTAAACTGCCAGCATTTTCAAAAATGCCAGCCCACTCTCGTATCTTTGCCTTCGAATTACAGGACGGCGAGTCGTGAATCAGTGATTCCCGACAGAGGGGAACTTGACACATAATACCAGTTGTGGAATCTGCAGAATTTCATAATAAGTTTGCTTCCAAACAGGGCATTTTGTAATTTTCTCATACCATCGTTTCGCTAGTTTGTAAAAACTGCAGGACATCGCACTTGAGGAAACAAAAAATAAAATAAAACATGACAGCAATTAATTTCCATCTGTGGATACCACACTCGAGACATTTCGACAACCTTACGTTGGTTTCAAGTCACTGGAATTAATAACCCATTTTGAACAGCCTTATGGTATTAGCACCATAATGTTCAAACAAGGAGTAAATGACAATGTATACCTTAGCAAGAAAAGCAACAGAAAATCAACAAACGTTGGCTGCATGAGGTAACCAATAAATTTAATTAAAAAGACTGAAATCATTTGGTCACGTTTACCTTTTCGTAGCAGCACAAATGAACCGGGTGCAGGATTTCAAGGTGAGGGATCTTATTTCGAACAATTTTTAGAGGATGCTTATCAGTGGCACGCGTAAATAAAAACAATTACAGGAAAAGTGAAATTAATTGGATGTTTACTTAGTATAGACAACTGTTCTGACAATCTTTTAGGGACTTAATATAAGAGGATAACAAACTGAACATTTACTTCAGTACCACATTTACTAAAGGAAATGTGGGAGAGGGGAATTATCCTCTAATCCCCCTCGTGCTCGGACCGACGTGTCACGTAAATATAATAACAATAATAATATACATGTAGCCTACTTTATATATGCATTTGAAAAGGGCGCAAAAGGGATACACGTTCAGTATATCACTTACATGTACATCTATCCTAATTTAATTGACACGCAATGCATAAATTTACAATGCATGAAACGTGCATGTTTGATCATTTGAGGGTTCTCACAGCTTTAGTCAAATAAAATCCCCTGACTTCCCCTGTCCTGTAACGCTATAAGGTTGCCTCATAGACCAATAATAAGTAAATAGAACATGCCTGTGAATATAAATGGTTTATCAATTAACTAGGGCGATCAGTGTTGTTTGTCTAATATGAGGGCGACCATGAAAGATAATAAAAAACATTAAAGTAGTTCTTTCAATTAATGGAATGCCGTAGGCGAAAATCGTAGAAAAATTCATCAAAATTATGGATGTTGGCCTATATTTCCTTAAGAAAAATTCCTAAAGAACAATTACATATACTGAAACACTGCAGGCCAAAAAATAAATAAAACGGAGATTACAAATCATGGATTTGTATACATTATTCAGACGCGTGTTTTCATATAATTTAATGGAATAGTCACAAAAGTATCTAATCCCATTTGTAAACATTCTGCATTCACTTTTTAGACGTCTTAAGTCATTCAAGCATCTCATTAGCTACTTGTCAGAAATCAGATTTGGATATCGAGCTTCAAACCGGCCAGGATCTCAATATCCATCCACTTCGAATCCACCCACTGGCGTGGGAATTCACCAGGTTTTAAGACGTAACCCTTCCCCGCCCAAGCTGAACCCATCACCCCCGAGTTTCACCCGCGCGGTTGCTCGCGAAGGTGCCCGAGCTACGCTGATGTATCGCCGCCTCTGAACCTCGGTTCGAACGCGGGAAAGAACTTCTGTCGCTGTGGGAAACAAGGATAAAACGAGTCCAGCACGTTACCAGCTCGCTCATAATTCTCTCAAAAACGCATTCTCTTAAATCCCCGGTACCAGTGGGGATCCCGGTGTTCCCTTTTTGTTGTCAATCCGTCGCTCGCACCCGGTCTGGCAGCCACCGATCCCCCATGAGCCATCACTTTCGGAGAGTGAATGGGATGTCGAACGCGACGTGGTAACAGTATCCAGTCGGGCACCGAGACCCCGCCGGACGAGATGCTGGCCTCCGCCTCCGAAAACTTAGGCTTTTCGCAGATTCCCGAGCGTCGCTGGTTGAGCGCGCACGCCGAAAACGTCCTCCGACAATAGGAAGAACAAATGCAGCGCATTTGCACGCTGCCATTGGCTGCTTGGCATTGCGCCGAACACGAGTGTGGGATTAGTTGTGAAAAGTCCGTGGAAAACGATCGCTTGCGTGTTTCGCGTGCTCGAAATCCCCGTCAATGCTCGGCTTAAGTGGGTGTCGATGGGTGTCAGTCGCCGCTGCCCGAGCGGCCCTCGGACCGTGACCGGAGTTTCACGCATCTGGGTGAAACTGTCGCCAGTTATGGATACGTTCGTTCCGAGAAGACGGAAATGCCGGTTAGTTTACTGCGGACATCGTCTGATGAGCTTTCGCACCGAAGCGGTATCCATTGAGGAGATTGCGACACATTGATGAGATCCGTACACGCTGCTCTTGGATTTCGCTGACATGGAACAGCCATGGGGATTAGTTTTGGTCACGTTGCTAATGACAGCGCTTGTCAGCGGCCACGCCAGTTGGTGGTAAGTGAACTTTTGCCACGCATGCCGTCAACCGGCCCGTGATAGTCAGGGGACCAAATTGGACAAATCTTATACGCTGTGCAACGAATACTTTTGTTGTGCGAGCGAACTGGTCTGTTTTCTTTGCAACATAAGTTCGAAAGTACGGTTCTTTTTTTTCTTTCAGTGTTGTTTTACAACGACAATACCACATATATCAAAAATGTGACAGACCTGTCGTGCAAATGTTATAGTGGATTCCTAAACTGTAATTAGCTTTAGTTCTTAAGTTTAGAACATCTACCCGTTTTTGCATAAAAAAATACGATCAAAATTGGGGGCGCCTTATCGGGCACAAAGTAAAACGCATACAGGAAGCATGTACCAGCCATCTTTTGAATATTTTTATACTCTGTGGAGTGAATACTACTGTAGTGTGAGCGAACTGATCTGTTTTCTTTGCAACCTAAGTTGGAAAGTCTAGTTTTCTTGAATCAGTTATTGTTTTACAATGACAGTACCATATAAAAATGTGACGGTCACGTTAATGTTGCATTTTCCTCGCACTGCAATTAGCTTTAGTTCTTTATTCAGAACATCTATTTTTTTGAAAACATATCTACGAAGTTCATTAAAATTTCTAATTATTTTATTAAGCTTTAGTTCCTTCATTTTTAATTGTAATTAATGAATGTATTTAATTAAGGGCATACTCTGTATAATGTAAGCGAATTGGTCTATTTTCTTTGCAACATAAGTTCGATAATTCATGTATATAGTTTTTTTGGTCTCAGTATTGTTCTACATTCCCAATAACATATATCAATAAATGTGACGGACCGGTCACGCATTTTCCTCACACTGTACTTATAACATTTTTTTAAAACAAATCTATGAAATTTATTAAAATTTGAAATATTTTATTTAACATTAATTAAAACATCTCATATATTTGAAAACAAATTGGTGAATCATTGATTAAAGTGTGATTAAAACCTCAAATATAATTTCCATTTTAGAAATCTTAATTAACCTTACCTATTGTTATTTCGGCAATACAACTGTATGAATACTTCGTAAACGTTTTATAATTTTAATTTTAGGGATATGCATATACAGTAGTATCGATTATAACATTTTCTGTTGAATACCAAATGACTCATTTGCAGTTGACCGCTATAAGAAGGTAATTGAGAAAGGCATCATTGCAAAGCTTATACTAATTCGAATACAGTCTGATTAATGATTACATTCAATTGGAGCACAAGCAAATCAAGCAAGCATATGAACATTAGAGTACAGAAAAATATTAAAATTTTAGTTATTGATGTAATTTTCACCAACGAAAATTTTCGAAATAAAAAAGACGTAATCTTACTAATTCTATGACTCTATATGGCCAATAGAAAATACTGATGCTAATCGCTAATGTCAGTTCATACAATTAAACCCACACGCAAAACAAGTCAAATGTAGTGTTTTATACATATTCGCACGGCGAATTAGAAATACATGAAAGTCTGTTTTGAAATTGACAGTATACAGGGATGGTCTACTGCTTGGTAGCCGAGTAGTGGTCCAAGCACAACAATTACAACGTGCATTATTTAATCGGACACTAAAAATTCCTCACGCACATAATGTATGCATTGCAATAATTATGTGTAGCATTAAAAACAAATGAAAAAACTCATAAAAAATTTACAGATCATGGAACGCAAGTTTAAAAAGTGTTATAATTACAGTCAAAGGTTTCATAG